>PVLD010011467.1:0-65104 GCA_004027595.1 Dinomys branickii
CTGGCTATGGCCTCATGGCTGTAGACATGTATCAAAGCTTGTCCTGTTGTACATTTAAAAGTAAAGGCCTACAAAGTGAAGTTTCTACATTAAGGCTTTATAGCAAGTTCACTTTATCAAATAATAAATGATTTCTGTTTTATAAATTGTTTCAGGGAATAGGAAAAGAGGAAACTATCTCCAAATCATTTAACCAGGTTAATATTACCCAGAAAGCAAACTAAAATAGGATACTATGAGAAGGACGAAAGACAGGTTGTACTAAACCTCTGGGCAGATCCAATACCCTGGCTCTGGGTCCTCTGCTGGGGAGAAAAGGACGGAAACGCACTCACCAGCACCCCGTGCGTTCAGATTTACAAGGACCCTGCAATCCGCTGCTGGCTCCAGGGCGGGGACAAACATCACCTCTCCTGTCCTTGTGCTTCAGCTGTTCCCCTCCAAGTGTACCAAGCAAGCAACTGTTTAGAGACAATTTAATTGTAATGAGCCCCCATAGCTAAGTGGTCTTTTATTAGCCCAAATGGAGTCCCCTGTCAGGAGCGGCCTCCTTCCTCTGGCTCCTTTCCAGCCCTTCCCCATTAAAGTGAAATATGGCTTTAATATAGTCGCACCTGGGGGGAGCGCTCCCCTCCTCAGCACCCCCAGACGCCCACCCTCCCCCACCCAGAGGTTGCCGCCCCTTTCTTTATTCCTCTGGGCTGGGACTGACAGCTTTTTGAATGATCTGATGTTTAAAATCGATAGAAATGTAGCTTCTAAAAACCAAAGTCACTGGTATTTATATGATGTGGAACTGACTTCAGTCATAATTTAAAACAAAACTGGTAGACAAGTTGGAAAAGAAACCGAACTAGACCATGTATGCTGATTTTAGAATTTCCAATCCAGGTTTTAGTGTCTCTTGGGCTTATGAAGTACAAGAAAAGCAAAGACGAGCTGGAGCATGCTGGTCTCAGTCTCCGTGGGAACTCCATGATGGTTTCCACAGTGGCTACATTCCCACCAATGATTTCCCCTGAAGCCAGTGTTTGCTATTAGCTGATTTACTGATAATGGCCATTCTTTCCAGAATAAAATGGAATCTCCATGTTGTTTAAATCTGCATTTATTTAATGACCAGAGATGTCAAATTCTTTTCATATATTTGTTGGTTATCTACACTCTTTCTAAGAAGGGTCTATTCATTTCAGTTGTGTATGGCTGATTAGGTGTTTTACTTAGGAATTCTACTTTTTTCCATCTGAGAAGTTGCTAGTAAATTTTTAGCCCATTCTCTAGCTTGTTTCTTCACTGTATCTGTTGTTTCCTTCCCTGTGCTGAAGACTTTGTGTAATTTCATTTGTTGATTCTTGATGCTATTTCTTATACAATCAGAATTCTGTTCAGAAAGTCTATGCCTATATCTTCAAAAGTATTATCTCTTTTATCTTCCCTCAGATTAAGTGTTTCTGATTTAATAATTAGGCCTTTGGTCCATTTTTATTTTTCTTTCCCCATTTTCTAAGACATTAGCAAAGGTTCAGAACAGTTAATAACTTTGGAGTAATCACATGGTTTCCATCCCCACCTCCAAAGACTGTACTTTTCATGTCTATGCCATAATAAAAGCAGAGGAGGATATATTTCTCTCTGTTAGAATGTTTTGGCAAGTACTTACTGTGGAGCTTTCTTTGGTATTTCCAGTCTCCTTTTTGACATAAGTCAACAGTATGTTCTAAGTAAGTCACTTAGTGTTCTCTCCCCAGGTCATGGATGATCAAATATCCATCCTTTCACATATTTGAAATATTGATATCCTTAAGGAAGTTTGGCTTGCTGGCCCATATCTTTGGTTAAATAAAACTGTTACGGTTGCAAATTTGTAAATGTTTTTATTTCACATCAAATTATCTTAGATCTTTCTGGAGCTCTAAAGTCTACAAGAACCAATGAGTATGTCTAAACTGTGCCTAGGGGAATTCTATCTAGTTGGCTTCTCCTCTAAATAGCTTGAGTAATCCTGCTGCTATGGGGTAAGGCACAAAACAAGTAGGAAAAAAATGACAGTTGAAATACAAGTATCTGATTCCAACAGAAAGACAGAATGAAGAATGTTGACCATTGTGTTGGAAGTCAAGATAAATTCTTTGGATTTACTGAGACATCAGTCAAATTCCACACTCTTTTCCCCCAACCATAGCATCATTTTCCATTTCCCCTCTCAGTCCAGCCCTACTTTTGAACACTGCAGAACCTAGAAAATATGACATTATTGATTACTGTATTCCCTCTTCCCCTTTAAAAGATTGCTTTCTTGCTTCGCACTTTTAACAAAACAGCAGTGCCTTATAGTCAAACCCTGGTCTTGCTTAATGATATGAGAATGAGTGCAATAGAGGGAAAGTTTATTGTTTTACTAATGATATTCATATGAGCTACTGTGTTCCCAGGAAAACAGAGCCAGGGCATGCTCAGCTTTTATAAGGAAAGTGTAAAACCCAGGCCCTATGATTGTACTCTTATCACTAGCATGCCACCTTAGAAACAAGCCAGTGTAATCCAACAGATAGAAAATATTTTAGCTGAAGAATTGTGAACTCCCCTCTAATATTCCCTTATAAAGGAAAAGAAAGCTATTTTGAAGTAAAAACCAGGTTTATCTCAAACATATAGAATTTAGGTGACAGGTAGAAGAAACTTCTATAAAGAGATTGACTCCTGGAAAGCAGACTTTTGAAAACACAGGATATTCCACATGACATCCATCAGGATGTGCATAACACTCCCCAGTAACAAACTATAAGAAATGTTCCCTGGGTAGAGTAAAAAGAAATGATTCCAGCACCATCCACAGCAGCTTCTCACACTGCAGTAAATGTCAGTGGAAAAGAACATAGCAAATAATCAAATAGACTTACTCAAAAAGCTAGCAAGAGCTTCCCAGGTTAATATTGCTATGCCTTCTCCATTTATTGCTTAGCTTCCCTCTCCTAAGAGGAAAACTCCTACTAATCTGGGCATTGTCTTAGCGAAAGCTTAAGAAAATTTATCTTCCATCTCCTCTTTATGGTGCCCCCACCTCTTTCAGGCTGACTTACAAGTTCCAGCCTCAAGCCCTCAATAAACATTACAAAATGAAGTGGAACAAGTGATTCCTTTAAGAGGAAATGAAGACAGGATGGATGGGGAAAGAACAGAAACACCCAACTGCTGAGGTAGGAATCATTAAAATGCTCTCGTTCCCATTTCCCTGCATCTTTTCAGGCAACCATTATAGTTTGGTTTCTTCTGCTTCTCAGCCCAAAAAGTCAAGTTCTCTTCCAGATTAATCATGTTGTCTTAGAATTATCTTCCCTTTCCCATCTGTACGAGATGCATCAATCCTGACCTAAAGACTTCCTGTCTGTCCTGCCACACCTCTCACTCTCTTTGATTTTGGGGGCCCAGAAACCCCAGTCTTCAGCCTCAGCCCTCCACCGCTTGCTACTATCTTGTCTTCTTATGCATCATGTGACGGGTTGAAATCTAATTGCCAGTTCCTGATGGTCCTGTGCAACGGAAATGCTGGGCTGTGGTGGCCATGCACCACAGTCATCCCATTGTGTCCCTGAGTACCTCGGGGGTGAGGTGTAGGTGGTAAGGAAGAGCAACAGACAGAAGGGAAAGCAGGGCTGGATCAAGGAAGACCAATGGAAACACAAGAAGGGTGAGAAAGGGAGCAAATACTCTTCAGGGTCAGTGTGTCCCAGGCACTGAGACTGGAGTTTCCAGAAAGGGCTTATAAATCCATCGCCTCATTTCAGCGGGCTCATACAAACGGATTTTTCATTCTGTTTGAAATGACATTGGTCTAAGTGCGGAAGAACCATCTCAAAGAATAAATGGGGAAAGAAATGAAAATGTTGGGGATGCCACAGAAAGTGGTGTGAAAAAACTTGTCTCTCATTAAAATAGTTTACATAACCCTAGGAAATACCAGTTTCATCAGGGCTCCTTAGGTCTGCTGGGCAGCAGATGAGTAAAAGGAACAGTTTCATCTAACCTGGAAACAGAGTGCAAATGCCACAGTAAAGCTGAGAATATGTGTTCTTCACAGTCAGTTGAAAATATCACTTCACTGCTATTTAGGGGCTTGGCATACAGCTCAGCAGCATAAGCACCAGCCTGGCAGGCTTGAGGTCATGAGTTCGATTCCCAGTACCAAACAAAAGTAAAAAAAAAAAAAATACTATAAGAGGCTCCATATTTGTTCATTTTAAATAACTGCTCATAAAAGCACATAACATGTTCACAGAATAAAAGTTATTGATGATTTTTGTTCACTTACAAAGTGTATTTAGCCGAATGTGGTGGTACACACCTATAATCTCAGCTGCTTAGGAGGCTGAGGCAAGAGGATTAAAGTTCAAACCCAGCCTGAAAAATTTAGTAAGATTGTTGTCTCAAAAAATAAAAAAGGGGCCTGGGGATAGAGCTCAGCAGCACAAGCACCTGCCTGGCAAACATAAGGACCTAAGTTTGATTCCCAATACAAAATGAATGAATGAATGAATGACTAGAGATGTAGCTCTGTGTGAAGGACCTGAATTTAGTCTCAACTACTACCTCAAAAAATGTAAGACTAAAATATATATTTAAATTATCTAAAAAATATTACAGCTACACAAAATAAATCACCAATAATTCAAGCTAAGGTGATAGCTAACACAAACATACGCAAGTATGTGCCTCTACAGAGACGCAGCTGATATGAGGGAAAATTATCTTCCTCTTTTGCTTTCTGCTAAAGGTAATAAACGGTATATTTTTCTTACATTTATGGATTTTTCTACATAAATCTTAAACCAACTAAAGTTTATTTTGTTTATTAAATGGCATTAACTATAGGACCTTAATGATATATTTTAAATTTCTAACACATATATTCAATATTTTTTATTATAAACATATTTTCCCAGTTATCTTTGGGACACATTTTACCACACCTGAATTTTTTATGTGCTACTAAAGACTCTTTTATGAGTATATTCTGTTATTTTAATTTCCCTTTCCTAATGCCAAAATGTTTGCTTTGTGGCACTGTACTGACCCAGCTGCTTACTAACTATACAGTCACAGAAAGACTTCTCTCAGTAGATTTTTTAAAAATGTTTTTGGAAACTCTTCCTCATTACTCCCCCATTTGACCTTTAGAATTCATTTGTTTGACTATCTTTAATATCTGCTCCCCAGAGGGAAAATAATTATCCCTTGTTGGAATTGTATCACATTCCCATATAAGTTTAGAAAGGGCAGCCAGAGGAACAGCCATTGAATTATCAAAACATATAGACATATTTAATCTCAGGGGCATATCAAGGCATGGATCTCTTTGATGCCGAGAATCCCAATGAATTTAAACCTATTGTGCTAAACCATTTTTTGCTTTGAAGCTGGACAAATTTGTACTGAAAATTCCATTCTCATTCAGCATGTAGAGTAGGCAATCTACTTGAATTTTCTCAGGTTCAGTTTCTATGTCTGTACAGTGGGAAAGATAGTATCAATGCTTAAAATTTTCTTTTTTCTTGACCAGTTTTGCACTTTTGGATTTGGTAATCAGAATAGCTGATCTCAAAACAGCAACATGCAGTGTAAGAACCACTGTTGAACTCCTACCGTCTTGGATGGGGAAGCTCTGCATCGTTTCTCTCTGCCTTCTGAAGCAATCTGAAAGTCCTCTTTTGTGTTGTTGGTTGTCATGTCCTGCCTGCCTTGGTGTCCTTCATTAATTCAAAACCTTTACATTTTAGTGGGCATTTTGATTAGGGGGAAGGGCCAGAGATCACACACTACCAGATCTAGTGAATAAAATGGATAACATGACAATGGAATGTTTTTATTTGACAGAAATTACCATAAACATTTTGAACTGATTCAGGACATCGAAGACACCCACGAAGAAAGACTTTCAGAACTGCTTCAGAAAGTGCCAAAACCATCTGAATAAATCTGTGTGAAGGGAAAGGGATTATTTTCAGGGAGATTAATGGCAATGTGTCTTTCATTGTAATATTTTTTAATTTTTTTAAAAAACATGTGCCATATTATTTAATCACATCTCATATATCTAGCAGAGTATATTTTTAAAATCCCTTTATCTCTCCTTTCTAATAATCAGTTCTCAGGCACTTGTCCAAATGTCCGTGTTCAGTTGGTCAATTCACACATTTGCAAGCCTATTGCAGGTGATTTTTAGTACTAATATTGGTATAACAGGGACAGGGATGGGGATAGAAGGTCACTTTCAAAGTATCTTCTTTGTCTAAAGGAGCTTACAGTCTAGTGAGTGGACAAACATTTCTAACAGGGTTTTAAATAAGAAATCATCAAAGTACTTTTTGTGGCATTCCCAAATATTTTTTAGAATTGTGAATGAATAAAAGTTTTCCACTTCAGAGAGTTTTAATACAGAAGGAAGGGAAAGAAGGGTGATTTTTTTAAAGGACTTTACTATGAGCCTCCTAAGTTACAGCCAAGATAAAGCCGGCAAGCAGACCTGTAGTCTCTTGTAATTGGGATTTAAGTGTTTGGCCAACAGATGAGGAAAATGTAAATAAAAGTGTATGAGTGAACTCTTTCTCTGATATGTTTTTTTAACAAAGCACCTCACTCTTCCCTTCAAAGATAGTTTCTCTTTGAACTTATAAACTAGTAGGCAAAGCTCCATACATTGTAAATTCAAAGTTTTGAATTTCAAGACGAACCTGGGTATTTCTATTTCTGAGCAAGAGTCTCAGTGCTCTGCTCATCTTCCTCATAAGTGTAGAGCAACACTGACAGTGTTCCCCTCGCCTTTCAGTCTGAGCCCTCGCTAAATCCTCTGATTCCTAACCTGCCCTGAGGGTATTCCACAAGACAAACAAACATTTCTAATGAATTTTAACTTGACGAAAGAACAACGACTTACAGTAGAAGTAGTGTGTGAGGCCAAATGTCACATGATCACAACCGAACCAGTGGTTTTCTCTCTCCCTCCCCCTCCCTCTCTCTCCCTCTCTCTCCCTCCCCCTCCCTCTCTCTCCTGTGGGTGATCATCTCCCAAGAGCAAGAGGTTTTGTAAGAGATCTTGTCTTAGAGGAGGGGGGAAAAATGTGGAGGAACTCCTCAGTTAAAATGAGATTGAGATTAGAGGGCTGTGAACGATGTGGGAAATTCTGTAGAAAAGAACCACCCAAATAAGGCATTAGAACAAGGACTTCAAAGTTCTTAAGAAACTTTTAGCCTAAACTTCTATAATAATTAATCTAAAACATTTGAGGGCAAGAATTAATGTTTTCATATATTTAAAAATCTAAGAACAAAACAAAAAACTTAACCAGAAAGTGTTATATTTCTATTATTTTGGGAAAGTTCCTGGAAATATGACTAAAATAAGGAAATATATCAAGAAACTGAGTATTTTGGATGAGCAGTAAAAGAGAGAGTTGACATGAGTACTATCCTATATAAAGGTGTTCAGGGGCCACAGAGATGGAGTGATTTAAACTTGGACAAGGCCAGTCTAAGTAGTGGTAGTGTACAATAATATTTGTCTCACCAACGCTTCTATCATGAACAGATGCATAGGGCAAAATTTTCCCTCTGTTCACGAACTCCCGATCAGGTGATGAACACAAATGTTTCCATCTTCCCCAGAATGGAGGAGCACATTGAAGTAAGTTCATGAATGCACTACCGTAATTATGATCTCTACAAGGGAGCTAATTGGAAGAAAAATTAGAAGCATAGTAACATTTTCACGTATGACTGGCCATGTGGAAAGTGTTATTGTCATAGCTTTAAAGTACAGCAAATTTAAAACTGTAACTGTGGTTGAAAGTTATAGGAATATCTGGTACTATTTTTAAAGGAATAACAACTCCATAACATCATGTATTACCTTTCTCATTGCCTTTCTTAAGCTAAACTACCCTTCTTTTAATTTCTCTAACATGTTGACTATCTCTCGTTCTTTTGACTTTGCGTATATGATTTAAATTTGTATTTTTCCCACTTTTCCATACACACTAAGGCTTTTTATCTTAGCAACTGCTGCTCTTTCTTGAGATCTTGGCCAAGCCATCTCTTCCTTTTTGAAATGTTTACTACAAGCTTCCCTTTCACCTTGTCATTAAAACATATCTATGGTTAGTTATGTATAATTTTATTATATGACAATATGTCACAAAACTATTATATCCATAATTATCTTCTTAGTAAAATTCTAGATGGATGAGCAACTTCTCGCACCCAGTAGGTGATCAGTAAATAGTTGCCAAGTGTATGAATTAATCCATGAAGGAGATGTGGTGTATTTAGTGCAGTAGGAGATTAACCAACAAAATGAGGATTTAGTTAATAAATACTTATTGTTACACTGATGCTTTACAAAGCTTGTTGATATAGTTGATTAAATTTTTTGTTTTCCTCACTTTTCTTCAAGATTTCATGTGGCAGAGGAAGGTGAACAGACATGTCATTACAGATAGAAAAGGTCATATGGGAAATCAATCAGAAGTTGCATATCTCAAGGTCCACACTGCACATGGATACTCTGCTGCACAGAGTTCCTTCAAGCTCTTCATCAGGAGCAGTAACTTACATGCAACAGGCTCATATTGCTTCGAATCCAGTGAGCAGGTCTCTTCTAAAATTAATATCCAAATGTCTTAGGATCAGAAGATAGAAGGGGGTATTTCCCAAATCACCCTACCATGACAATATCACTCTAAGACAGCTGTCACAATCTCTTACAAAACTAAGCATAAAATTCAGCAGTTGCACTCCTCGGTATTTACTAAGCATTGAAAACTTATTTCCACATGAAAACATTCATACAGGCATTTGCGGCAGCATTACTCATAACTGCCAACACTGGGAGGTAACCAAGAAATCCCTCACTAGGTGAACAGACAAATAATTTGTAGTACATTCAGACAACAGAATATTATTTATTACCAAAAGAAATGAGCTATCACTCTGTGAAATAACACGATGTAAAATTTCATAGTTAATAAGTGAAAGAAACCAATCTGAAAAGGCTACATATATCACATGGCAATATGACACCCCAAAAGGGCAAAACCATGGAGAGAATGAAAGGATCAGCACTTACCAAGGGGTGGGGTAAGACTGCGGGGGGGAATAGGTGGAGCACAGAAGATTTTGGCAAGGTGAAAAGACTCTCCATGATACTCTTACAGTGGCTGTATGTCATTATGAATATGCAAACTCATAGGATGTCAACCCCAGCAGGGAACCCTGATGGAATCTATGAACTTTAGACAGTAAGAATGTGTGAACTTAGGCTCAGCAGCCGTAACAAATGTACCACTCTGGTGGTAGATGGATGAGAAGACTGCATTGGGGAGAAGGGAACACGGGACATCTCTCTACTTCCCTCTCAGCGATGCTGTGATTCTCAAACTGCTCTAAAAATATTTTAAAACCCTTACTCAGGATAAAAGGCTCAGACTCCATGCCTTCCACTGGAAGATGAAAAGTATATCCTAATAAAAACAATACAGCAATATAGTTTAAAAGGCCCACATCTTAATAGAAATATTTATGTTCCAAAGTTCCTCAGGCTAGAAGAGCTAATAAGAAAGGCCTGGAAGCACCACAAAAGTGACCCTAAGATCCTTTGCAGAGATAAGCTGTGGTACAAACACCTTTTTAGTCTTTGTCTTCAGCAGAATAAACTTCCTTCCTAGATAGATGGCAGTTAGCTAAATGTCAGGTTTAACTTTGGGACAGATTAATTTAGATGGTGTCAATATAAATAGCAGTGGACTTGTGAGAAATCAAACCACTCCAAAACAAACTCTAAGTGTTTTCTCATAAAGAACTTTGCTTTCAGATTGTATTTCCTGTTGTATTCTTGCACCATTTTCTTTTGTTATAGCCACCAATATTTGCATGTAAACAAGATCCATGGTGCTTCCCAGTTCATTAGTTTTGCTTTTCTTTGCTGAAAGCGACTTATTTCTTTAATAAGGAAGAGAGCTATCTGATTTCTCTCCCATGTACAAAGTTGATCCCATTCTAAAACTAGAACATAAAGATTGTTTTGGGGATGAGTCAAGTCTTCAAATGTTTATTTGTAGTATTCCAATTCTCATGGGAATAGGAGTTTAAGGATCATTTCTTTTGATCATGGTTGCTTTCTGTCAAGATTGTGATAACTCTATACCTATAGTCAGTGAAGATCCCTGACATTCACTGAAATATTCTCAGCAATTGAGAAAAATTGAAAAATTCGAGATTCCATCCATAGGGACTGGTTAAATATGACTTTGAATTTATGATCTGAATATAAACAGAACTATTGAAGAGCTGTGACAATCAATAGACCTGCATATATTGAAATGGAACAAAGACCAGAACATATTCAGAGCAGTGGGGCAGTGGAAAATGCAGTTTTGCAATGTGATGTCACTATGTACAAAAATTGGGTATGGGAGAACCTAAATAAACATTCTCTCTTTTATTTTATAACTTTTATCTTGTTTTAATTATGGCTTAGTTGTGTCTTAATTGTGCTCCTTTGGTGAACTTATATTACTTTTATGATAATAAAAATATTCAAT
Source organism: Dinomys branickii (assembly GCA_004027595.1). Classification (NCBI taxonomy): domain Eukaryota; kingdom Metazoa; phylum Chordata; class Mammalia; order Rodentia; family Dinomyidae; genus Dinomys; species Dinomys branickii. The sequence continues at coordinate 10,593 of PVLD010011467.1, forward strand.
GCAACACAGAACGGGATCTTATTTTCTGATTTTTTTCATAACTCGCATGATAGCAACAGGGATATTAAACTCTAAGTTTCAGGAAAGTTTCTTAGCATCCTACATAGTGACAAACTTCAAGAGGATTCCTTGTCCCTCAGCAATTCTCACAGACAGATGTGAGTATCTAATATGGAATTGTGGGTGCAGGAATTGAGAAACCAAGGCTAACACTGTAACCTCTTACTTCATGGAAGACATTTCCAAACTGGCTTAACGCCAGCAATGGTAAGCCCAAGCACAAGGTACATGCATTTTAATAATTATACATGACCACATGTTTCCTATCTTGCTAAAAGATAATATTTTAGACATCTTAAATAATATGTAAAAAAACAACTCCACCACCCAAAAAAGTTCTTCCGTTAAAAAATTTCTCTCTGATGAATGTGACCATTATGTATATCTAAATTGCACCAATAAACTTAATTTTAAAAATATAAGAGCATTGTTTGCTTCTGTGTGAATGTGTATGTTTCCCAAAATTTACATGTGAAACCTAATCCCCGGTATGGTTATAAACCCCCATTCTGCTGAGACCTTCTCAATTCACAGGGGAAATGAACGTCCTTATCTCTGAAGACACAGCACACAGAGGAGAATTTGAACCAACAAGCCTTGCAGAGTCCCTCCCGTTCGTTGCCCTTAGATCACACCCTTTTGTACTCCAGTTGTGCTCCTCCCTGGCTTTCCACTTTGCATTGAACATATTATAAAAGGACACATGTTTCTTTAGTTCTTTGGGTCTTCAATCCCAAAGGCTCTATCAAATGAAACGTTTATTTAGATAAATTTGTGTGTTTTTCTCTTGCTAATCCCTCTTTTATTATAGAGGCTTCAGTGATGAATCTAATCTTGAGAAAGGTATTTCTTTTCTCCTATAGCAAAATTACCCCCTACAAACACACACACACACACACACACACACACACACACCCTGCCCTTCTTGCTATTAAACTCTCACCTTCACTTATATGCATTCAGTTACTTTGCAAATTAATTCTACCAACCCAGGTCCTGATAAGTTCCGTCCCTATTCAAGATATAGTGCTTTTTTTTTCTCTAAAAAGATTGAATCAAAAAAGATCCGTTCTTGAACTTCCATATTCTGGTAAGATGAGCCTACAGGTGACATTTATCTGTCCCAAATCTAAAGAATGAATACAAATATAAAAGTAGACTTTGATGAGTTACTGCATAATGGAGGCATTGACAGCTCTACATTATGTAATGTTTACCCAGCTTTGGAGAGTTGAACAGGAAAGCAATTAAGAAATAATATGGAAAAAACCTAGAAGTAGTAATCATCTAGAAGCAACAATTACAAAGAGTGGGGATCACCTGCGTGAGTGATGACTCATTCTGGCGATTCATTCTCGGACCAGCTTGTCTCCACCGCAGCCATAAGTAACCACTGCACACTGCAGTAGAGAGGTTCTTTGGCGTGGACAGAGCTCAAGAAGTGGAGGGGCCACCCTTGTTCTCCTCTTGGTTCTCTTTTCTTTTACTTTAGCAGCCTTTATAAGCCTTTGTGCATTTTGATAAAGCTTCAGATAGCAACTAAACAGAGGTGAGCTCAGTTTTTACCTCCCTTTTTCCTTCTCCCTCTCATTTCCTCTGTCAAATGTGAGACTCGCAGCTCAGTTTTCCTCTCTCCGTGGATGGGAGAAAGATGGTGGTTATGGAACATTCATGACACCTAAAATGTGGGTAACAGTTTGGCAGAAAAAACTATTTTTGCTCTTCTTTCTTCCTTGGATCACCTGGAGAAATAGTACCCATTGGTGCCGCTAGGTGGCTTATTCAATTTCAGTGTGAGATGCTTGTTCATGAGCTGATTTGTTAGGGATGAGATCTATCTAAACACTAAGAGTTAGATATTTTTAATTGGTCCAGCCATTAAGTATAAAGAGAGGGGTGTGTGTGTGTGTGTGTGTGTGTGTGTGTGTGTGTTCACCTTAGGATGCTCCCATATGATCATCGTCTTTTTTTTCATGTGCTTCTGCTGACTTGCAACTTTGACATAGAGCATCTACACGATTACTTCCTTAGTAACATGATTACTTCATTAGCAATGCAGTATAAACAAGATGCCCATCTCTGCCTACCAGCTTTGGGAAAGAAAGGGATAATCTATCTGATCACCAGAGAAATTGAATTTAGGCTGGAAGTCTTGGCAAAGAGACAGAAATTATTCCATGGCTGAGCACATTCACATCAGAAGACACAGCACTAACCCACTGAGTTCTACTTAAGGTTTTATGGTCAACTCATGTTACGCTTACATTTTGGATGTTATGATAGATTGGATACCCTATAGAGTGTTCAAACACACTATGAAATGTCTCCAATAAAAATGTTTTATACTTAGAAACACATATTTTTACATATGTGGTAAATTCAGTAAGTTGATACTAGAAGAAAATGTTGGAAAATATTCCTTGAGGGTGAGTGCTCTAAACCTCAAAATTAGGGTAAGTTATTTGTACTGAGAAAAATCTGTTGTTTTGAACTGAGCTTTAATTGAAGGAAGGCCAAGATGTTGGAAGCCTACCAAAAGATTTTTTTCTTTACTTCATTCACTGCTTTTTGAATGGACTAAAACAACAGACATTCCCAGTTACCAAAAGTCTTATTTTTTGAGAATATTAAGTATTTCTAAATTTTAAAAAGCCGATGCCTCATTATTCTGTTTTTAAGCTAATCATACGGCTTGTAGCAGAAAAGCTGACAAGCTTCACCAAAATGGGGAAGGTTTCATCGCACTAAAAAACTATGAAGTATAACACAACTAAAAAGAAGTGACCTGGGGAAAGGTCAAAGGTCTTCATCTTGCTGGGCATTTCCTGTCACTGTCTGTAACCTCAACAATGTTGTACCCCAGGGTCCTAAAATATAGTTGATAAGAAACTCTTTTCTTTTTCAACTATTATTGTTATTCAAAGAGAACCATATCGTAGTGCTCACTAGCATGATTTTAAAGAGTCATTTTTAAAGAAATGTGCACATTTTTCCATTCTCTTTTTTCTACATCCTCCCCTTCCAAAAACTTTTTTTTAACAAAATTAAATCTGATATCAAAACTTGAAATTCTAATTTAAAAAAAGCAGGACACATGTGTTTGGAAGCTTTCTTAAGTGAAGTGATGTCAGGGTAGGTAAAAAGAGCAGAGAACACGCCATATGCCTGTGCACCTCACTTTTTAAGAAGCTTAAGTTTAAAAAGTACACACGCCAGTTCCTAGAGCAGTGCAAAATCACAATGGATAGCTTTTCAGAAACTGAAAACAATAGAACCAGAGTTAAGGTCAAAGAAAACAAGAGGACTTTTTAAGCTCTATTTGGAACAGGAAGAGAAATGCGATGGTAACTACTTGTTAGAAATCATAGAATGTTATCAGATGGTAAAAGAGAGACAAAGCTCTATAAAGAACATTTTAATTTGCTTTTTGTCCACAACATGAGTGAACCAACTGAAAAAGGTTCTTTTAAAAATCAATAAGCAGAATCATAGTGCAGCACGTAGTTGCTTTTAGTAAATTTATGCCCACAATAACTTCTTCCCAGCCAGTTAGACACATAGGCTTTGGAAGTGTGATTTTTGAAATACAATCTATGATGTCGTGAAAACTACAGAGAATTAGAAAATTCTCCTAAAAGGTTAGGGACAGATATACACCCTCTTTTCAAATGAGAAAAAAAGCAACAATCTCTGACACAATAGGCAACCTCTATCACACAACACAAAAGCTACACTTGGATTTAAATTCTTCTATTATTATTACAAATATACATGATATTAAATGAACTTTAAAAGAGAAAACTAGCAGATAACAATAACCCCAGCTTCCTAACCAAATAAGCATTTCCATTTTGGTTCCTTTCCCTCTATTCTCGCCTACACAAATGTATTCCTTTGTCTTATTTCCGGGTTGTAATTCAACACTTTCATTTTCTTTAGTTTACCAGAACTAGTTAGTTTAGAGAGTTATCATCATTGTTGTACTGTGTTTAGAGAATTCAAAAGCATAATTCTAAACACATACACAATAATCTTTCTTATAAATGTGAGGTAAATTCAAACATTTGCCATAAAAATGAGTTCTACTTCAATATCAGTTGCAAATAAAAGGTTGAAAAATACATACCAGCCCAACACTCAAGATAGCTTTAAAAGCAGACTTTCAAATAAGACATTAATTATCAGAGATGAAGAGGAATTTTCATAATGATAAAAGGGTTCTGTCAACAGACATACAGCAGAATTCCAACTGGTCCTCAAACAAGTCATTAAAATTAATATCTCCTGTTCTTGTTACAACTTCTAATGAGATTCAGTACTGTGAATTTATTTCTTTTGCTAATTATCTAGAGAACCAATGAGGCTAAACAACACCAACAGGAATTCTGTGAAATTTGAAAAACAACTTTGTAATTATTTGGAAGATCAAATGTCAATAATAGTAAAAGTGATAATTAAGAAGAAACAAGATTGGTAACCTGGATGTCGAGATGTAAAGCTCATTAGGAAGACAAGTAATGAAAATGACTGGCAAAAATAGGCGATTGGACAGGGTAAGGACTCCAGAAGGGACATATATGCATGAAAATTTAAACATCACATATCTGTAATGAAAAGTTTGAACAATTCAATAATTAAGGCCAGGATAATTGCTTTTGTATAAAGGAGGAAAATAAACTGGGTACTCATTTCATACCATGCATCAAATTTCATGTTGGCTAAAGGCTTAAATTTGACAATGTTTAGTCTTTTTAGGTAAAGAGTATCAGAGAATAGCCTTATTATCACATAGTCAAAGAGTATATCTTAGGGCATATAATCTCAAAATCTGTAAGACAATATCAATATGTTTGATTACATAAAAATTTAAAATATATTAATCAAGGAATTCATGAATAAGGTATAAAGACAAGCCATAAGCTGGGAGAAGATATTTTAACATATAACCAGAGACTACTTCCCAAAATACATTAGCTAGAATCCCATGAAACTGTCATTGTTGTCCTAAATAAAAATGAAAGAATATTGACAATTTCTTAGAGTTAAACACATTCTTATTATGAGTCATTTAAAAGACAGATCTATAGGAAAACGAGCAAAAGAGACAAACTGGAATTTCTCAGACTAATAACCAAATGCTTAAAATCTAAATAAATGCCAACCAAGTTAGAACCATAAAACTCTAAAACAAACCATAATTACATGCAATTTCACATCCTTTAAATTTGCAGACTTCATCCAACCTATCACTATCGGGAACACCGAAGTGCTGCAGGCATGAGCAAAGATAAGGAGCACAGAACCTTGGCTTCACAGCAGTTTCCTTCTTGGAAAAATAATGAAAGATTAATTGTCCTTTCTAGAAACCAAGCTGAAGATGTTTCTGTAAATCTGTGTTTATGTTAGTATCATCATCCTTCAGCTTGAAGAACTTCCCACTAATGTTCTTTGTAGTCCGGGTCTGTTGAGTATGAATTTTCTTTGATTTTTTTCTTTGAAGGCCTGGTTTGCTGATGCTGTTTTTCTGGTCGTGGTACTTACGATGGATCCAGAACCTTCACCTTGAATTGCATTCCTGGGCCTTGTTCCTTTTTTTAAATTTTATTTTATTGAACTTTGAGACACAGTCTCTAAATCACTGTTTTCTAGGCTGATCTTGAACTTGTAATTCTTCTTCCTTAGCCTCTCAGAGTGCTGGGATCATAGGTGTGTTGAAACCTCCTCCAGCTTGCCTATAGTTTTCAATGATATTTATATTGAATATAGTATTGATTAAAACATTTTTTCTTCAGCACTTTAAAGATTTGGAATAGCTTTTAATTTGAGTTGTTTCTAATAAGAACTCAGTGGTCATTCTGATTGTTGTTCCCCTATAGGTAATGTCTTTGCACTTTGATTGGTTGTTCTTGCTGCTGTTGTTGTTGTTAGTCATTGTTGCTGTTGCAGCGACACAGAACCCAGGGTACTGCACAAGCTATGGAAGCTTTCCACTCTGAGCTACACCCCCCCCTTCTCTCTCCTTAGAATATTTTCTCTTTTACACTGGCTTGCCTTTCATTCCCTCATGCAATGTTTTTGACCTATAGATAAGTTCATTTTGTTCCTGAGCAAGCTAAAGCTTTCCATTTTTATACTATAATGACATCTATTAATACAGTAATTTTGGAGCAGGAAAGAACAATCTCAAAATATTTACCTACAAGCCACCTTGCCTGAACTACATAGCTTTATTTCTGAGTTACCATTGTTCCTCTGTGAATCTTCTTTCTCGGTCTGTGAGCTGTAACTTCTCTGCCAACTTAGGACACTTGCGTGTTTACCTGGAAAGAAGCTTATTTACTTAATTGGTACATCTGAAAGGATTTTCTTCTGTCATTGCAGACTACACCTCCACTTTGTAGCGAAGTCTAGACTGAGTCTTTGCTCTTTTCTCCTCCTTTCATCTCTGCCGGTTTATCATGTGGCCCGGGCTTCCCGCTCCCCGGGCGTGTGAGCTATTATTCTTACTGTTGATTCTTTGAATGAGCATACATATTTGTAATCTCTGGTTTTGAAATACATTTTTGGTCTTTGCTTTCCAGAAATTTTTATATTAGTGCATAACATAGCATGAGTGTAATTTGCTGACTTTCTGGACTCTGCGGTTTGATTTCTTTAGTTAGTTTTGGAAAATTCCCTATCCCCATTATTTCAGGCATTGCCACTTTTTCCCGCTCTACCTCTTGCCCTCTGAGACTTACAAGCAAGCGTGCCAGTCTTAAAAATCAGGCCATGCATCTCTCACGCATTTTTTTTTTGTTAGTTCCATCTTATCTTCATTCTGGGTTCAAACTGTATTTTAACCTTTTGGTCTTTTACTTCACAGTTAAATGTGTCCAATTTTCTATCAAATGCACCTATTAAGTTCTTAATTTCAGTTATTCTAGATTTCAGTTCTAGAATTTACATTAGGTTTTCACTGATAGATTTTAAATTTTTATGAAATTCTGCATTTTTCCTTAGTATAATAATCATAACCACTCTATAGTCCCTAGCCTGATAATTCCAATACCTGAATCTTTTCTGGTCTGCTTCTATCGCTGTACGTGGTGTTACCCCTCTAAAGCTGGTGTTGTTGTGTTTTTTGTGATCAGTGTTCACTTTGTTTCGTTTTTCTGGTAGGCAGGTAGAGAACATGTAGATCAGCGTAGCCCTTTCTATAATGGGAGGCAAATAGAGCAGGCAGATCGGCAAGTATGGTAGGCGGTTCGGTTCAGCTGGGGACTTGATGGAGAATTTAGAGTGGCTTGGTCTGTCATCAGTTGGCTTCCCTCCCATTGGGTAGCCTGCCAGGACTCCTAACCAAGAGCTGTGTTTTCACCAGCATGCTTCCGCAGTAGATCCTTTTGCACAGAAGCCAAAGCGGAGAAGCTGTGTTTTAGAGGTTACTGACTTAGCTCTTCAGCATCTCACCCCGCATGTCTTCAGAATTTGACAAGTAGACTGGATGTGTGTTTAGGTGACGGAAGGCCTTGGTTTTGTCACTCCAGCCAGACTCTGTGACGATTCCTCTACTTAAAGTAATACGTCCCTTGACTGACCTGAACCCAGAATTGACAAAAAAATGAAACTTTACAGTTACATCTTAATTTAAGCTAAAAAGTGAATTTATGTGCACCAGATCAGAACAAAGTAGCTCAAGTGAGGAGGTCACATCTCTGTATTTCTCCTGTCTAATCCTTGTTCCTTCACAGTTTGCTGCATCCATAGCTGCCTGCTGCCTTTAGGTGTTGAAGTCCAGTTTCATAGTGAAAGCTGATTAGAAATATGGCTTTGCTATAAACTACTTCTTCTTACCAAAAGTGGAAATTTGCACTTAATATTTTAGCTTACATTCTCACATACGTATTTTTTTCTAGCAAGAATACTGATGGATACTGCTAGCCATCTCTGGGAGCATGGGAAGAATTATTATATTTCTCATTCTTCCTCTATACCATTCTTTTTGGGCAGTAGTGTGGACTTTAAGTCTACACATCCCATAGATCCTGTTTCAAGAATCATATTTTAAATTAAGTCTTAGTGCATGTTGTTCTACTATGATGCTGATGGAGTTTCCAACTTAATGAGTCAGGGAGCAGCTACTGTATTCCCTGTCCAACGACAGTAATTTCCATGCCTGTTAAGTCACAGATGGAAAATGGAGCTAATTTTAATCATTCCTTTTTTCATGAACTTCACCCTAGTTACATCATAAGCAAGTCTCTCTCACCTACAAGGCATGGTGCAAGTACAATCCCCAATTCTATAACTGAGCTTGTAAAATCATAAAAATGCTGCCCTCCCCAGCACAGGGTACTAAACTCATCAGGCCCAAGGCTTCAGCTCAGTCAGTGCTCACTGACTTCTTTCCTCATTAATTTCTAAGACCTGTTTAAATATATATCTGGGCATGGTGGCATATGCCTGTAATCCCAGGCTGAGGTAGGAGGATCATTGCAAGTTCAAGAACAGCCTGGGCTACAAAGTGAGCTCAAGGCCAGTCTAAACTGCATAGTGAGACCCTGTCTCAAAAAGATAAAGAAGAGGAAGAAGAGGAAGAAGAAGAAGAAGGAGAACGAGAAGGAGAAGGAGAAGGAGAAGGAGAAGGAGAAGGAGAAGGAGAAGGAGAAGAAGAAAATATACAGTTTTCTCTTTTCCTTGAAACCCATCTCAAATGCATACTTCATTGTTGAATGTTAGTAAAATTACAGGCTCCTAAAATTATGAAATTACATTACATCTTGACTAGAAGTCCAGCAGCGTTTTCTTCATTTCACTGGCTTAGAAGATCTTTCTCCTCTTTATTTATTCTCCTTTTTCCCATTCAAATACCAGCCAGACTCACACCCTGCTTAGTTTTCAAGTTAAGACAAGACTAGGCACATTCAGTTGTACTGGACTTTGCATGTTAAAATCTAACAGTCATCCCAGAACTCTAGAAGGCTGTGGCCAGGACAGCCCAAATTCAATCCCATCCTGGAAAACTTACCAACATTGTTTCAAGTAAACTTTTTGAAAAAGAGACCTGAAGATGTAGCTCCACGTGAAAGCTCTGGGTTCAATGCCCAGTACTGAAAAAGGGAAAAAATAGCAATCAGATATATCCTTTCCAATGAAAATAAATTATCTATCTTTCCTATAAAGAAGATGATGACCTTAGAGTATACGAACTTTCTTTCTAAATCCTCTTTCCATCTTCTAAGTTATATTTGCCTAATATTTTCTTCCTACACTGATTGTAAACACGATCATGTTTACAATATGTGTTTATTTTGATTTATTCATGTTTTTCAATATTTTGTTTGCCATTTTCTGTAGTCTTTTTCTTGTCTTGATTTTTTCTTACTGAAATATGACCATCAGTAGTTCTTACATGAAGCCTTGTGAGTCTTTATGTGTCTAAAACTGTCTATTTTTCCTCATTTGTGAAAGCTAGATTATATAGAAACAGAATTTTGGAGTCCTCGTTTTTAATATAGTAAGTGCATTATTTCATCTTCTGTTACTCAGAATACTTCATGAAAACTTTGCAGTGTTTTTCTGTTTGTAGGTAACTCATTTTCTCCATGCCTTGTTTTATACACTGTAGTTTTTACTTTCTTATTTCATTTTTAAGTGCTTGATATAATAGATTTTGGTTAATTTCTTAAAATCTACCTTTTAACACTAATTTTTCTCTTACTAAGTGAAATTCTCCATTTTCTACTCATCTAGTGAGTTTTTATTTTCAAGGACAAAATTTTTCAACTTTAATATCACTCTAGTTCTGCTGCGTGTTTGGTTATTCCTCTTTTATAATTAGTTTCTCATTTTAAAAATTCTATTTCTTCCAATACATTAGATTATTTTAAATCTCCTGTAAGTCTTTGAATGTATATTCTGTTTACTGTGTCACTATGCTACATTTTTAAATCCAGCCAACACATATTATTTATGGATTCATATTTGTGAAGTTGCCAACTTTTTCATGTTTGTTTATAACCCTAAAATCAACATTTAAGCCTATTTTGGTCATTCATGGACTTGTGGAGGCAGAAGGCAGTGAGAATTCTGAGATGCCTGATACTCATGTTCCCAGAGGGGTCAGAACAGGAGCGCTCTGCCTTTGTGTTCCAGCTCTCTTGTGACATATAAACAAATATCCCTTTGTACTACATTTAGTCCTCGGTGTTCCTATTTTTCTGCTTTTTGCTGGAGATATCTGTGTCGCTCACAGCCCCAGAGTATGCTGAGGTTCTCACTAGTGCGCAAAAAAGGCAGTGATGTATCTTATGGAGAAGTATGTGTGCTAGACAAACTTCCTCCAGGTAGGAGTTACAGTGTTTGTTGGCCATGAGTTTAATGTTAAAGAATTAGCAATCAGTGTTAAAGTGTCTTTAAATATATGTGTGTGTGTGTGTGTGTGTGTGTGTGTGTGTGTGTGTGTATCTCAAGGTTATATATATAAACAAGGTTATGTATTAATCAGTTGACAATAAAATAAACAGCAGTTCAAGGGAATGGTTCAATATTCTTTCATGATGGGCTCTTCATGAAGCATAATCAGCATGATCAGTAAGAACTGACTGTTAGATTCTCTGAATGAGTGAAAGATTGTTGCCTAAGTGTTCATCTCCTGTGGATGGCACCTTCCGCAAGAATTGCATGCGGCCCCAGACCATGATGGCTGCCAAGGGACACTGCCTGGGCCCTCCCTGTGTGTTTCAGAACACCTGGACCAGAATTTATATAAGTTTTTCAGCTCATATTTTCTGCCCCTCAATATTGTTGCATGTTTGGGCCTCAAATCTTCTCATAATACAGAAAATACATTCTGATTTCTCATGAGTGATTCTATTTCCTTTCATGGCCTAGAATGGGTGGCATGCCTCTGAGGTTTCAGTTCAGATCTTAAAGATTTTCCACTTCCAATTTATAGATAAGTCACTATCTCATTCTAGCTTTAGCGAGAAAGTCAAATTCAGAATTACTGATGCACATGAAATCTCTGGCTTCGTTTCCATTCTGTATAGGTGTTTGGACTCCACAACTTGTTAGCACAGCATCTCATCCCCATCACAATGGATTTATTCTTCTTTGCTAGCACACAATTGTGCATTTCTTGCTTGTGAGTCTTGTCTTTTCATATATTTTAAATTTTTAAGTCCTAATATTTGGCAGTCCTACTCCTGTGGAATAGAGTTAGAAAGACAACTACATCTGCTCAATCGAAAATATTTAACAAAATTCTTAAGTCGCTTAAAATTCCAGTGTTACCTTGCGTTCGTATGTCTGTCAAAGTACCATGCCAAAGGTTTGTGGCCTTTAAGGTCATAATTTTTAACTACTTATGTGTCAGGTAATGTTCTAAGCTCTCTAGATTCTTTTATATTCATTTATATTCTTATTTGTCTCTACAATAATATTATGAGGTAGACTTTGCTCTTGTACTTTTATCCTATAGATGATGAAACTAGGTCAAAAAGTTAAAAACTTTTCCAAGGTTATATAGCTAATATGATGATCATAAGTAATTCATATTTTTAAAAAACTTGACTCCCTGAAGAATGTATTTTCAGTATGCTCCTCTCTCTATCTGGAACATCAGATAAGCCTATCTTTTTTTTCTCAGCTCTTATTCATCTATTAAGATGCATCTCCTAACCTCAAATGTCATCACCATGTGCAAATCTCTCCCTTCTCTGAGTACCACAGTTCTGTGTTGTATGTGGTACTTTTATTAAGTTTATTTTCCAATGAAATTGTGAATAGCTTTAAGGCAAGAGTGGTTTCAATATCTCTGAGTGGAAGCAGTCATAACAGTGCATGTTATAGGGTCTTTGGTAAATATTCACAGCACATGCAAAGTTCTAGAGAAGTAGCTTGCACAACCGTACTGAAATAGGATAACAGTTTGAAACAATATAGTATATGACTAGTGTTATGGCTTGTATCTAGAGGCCCCCTCAAAGCCTCATGCAGTCATAGGTGGGGTTTTTCAGAGATGGCTGGATCTAGAGTGTGTGAAAATGGAATTAAGTATGTGATGCTAGGATTAAGGGTGCTCCACTCTGGGTGTAAGTGCTACCCAAAGCCTGGAAAGACTATAAGGGACATAAGGAGGGCTGACGCTGTCTGTCACTTGCTGCTGCTGCTGCTGCTGCTGTTTCCCCATTTTTCTGCTTCACTGCTTGCCTTGTTGCCTTTTACCTTCTTTCTTTTGACTGCCATGATCTTGTTCTCCTCTGTGCTGTCCCTCTGCCATGCCACCCGCCTTGGAGCCAGCCGACTGTGAACTGAAGACCCTACCAACTGTGAGCGACCATTAACCTTTCTTCTGTTAACTTCTGGTGTTGGATATTTTGTCTGAGTCAACGAGAAAAGTAACTAAGACAACTATCAATAGAATTATTTGGCAGCTCAGTATACTGGAACTGATATGAGTGTTTGGAATCAGGCTTCTCTACACTTGCACTCACTGCTGATGATTTGCCTTTATATTCATTGTTGCTCCATTTCCAACAGGTCTGAACTGAGTAAATTACAACCCTCACCGAATGTCAGCTTCTCATCTTCATAACAAGGATCCTACAACTTACCATATGCGGTGGTCGATCTATCAGATGGTCCCGGTGGACCTTTCCTGTTCCTGTCTAGTCCATTTGCTGGTGTGTTGGGTGTACTTAGTCACTTGCTCGTAATGAATTCTAGTGAATACAGCACGGGTGTAGTGATGGGTGACATTTCCAATTTCTGGTTATTATAAAAAAACACCAAACATGGTTTCCTTCCTCTCTCTCTCTCTCTCTCTCTCTCTCTCTGACAAATATCTCTTGGGTCACATCACACTCTGGGGAAACCAGCTGCCATATCATGAGGAAGTCCCATGGCAATCTCATGGGATAAGGACCTGAGGGCTGCCAACAGCCACTGTGAAACGGGAGTGAGTAGTGTTTCCAAGGTGAGCCTCGAAAGGAGTGAAACCTGAGCCAGTGTTTTATCACAGCCTTTGGACAGTCTCTATGTGTAAAGTTAAGTCACTTCTAGAGTCCTAACCCACAAAAAAGTATTTGTTCTTTGAAGCAGCTACATTCTGGGGTAGTTTGATACTTTAGCCGAGCTCAGCCGCAACAACCAATAACTAATATATCATACCGTTGGTGCTGTCATTCAAAACCCATATATGAGACCTTTAAAGAGACTAAGAAAAAAAAAACATAGAAAATGTCATGTCCTGAGTAACTTGTAAAATGAAGAAAGAACACAAAAGTAGACTGATGTAAATTAAGATGCATAGTACAGTTTTCCTGTAGTTCATCAATTAGCTAGGCACCACCCCACCTTATATGTGGAGTTATAAGAGGAACTGGCAGCTTGTCTGTTAAAATTTCCAGGGAAAAATGAATTAAGAAGAAGGCCTAACCCTATAGGATGTGATAGTTATGTATTCACTGAAAGGATTGATTACCTCGAAGGGTTACCCAGGAGGTCATCTGAGGCCCATGTTGAATCTCTCTTAATTTTATTTCCACTTTTAAACTCGCATGAATAGTTCTGATGATAATTACCAAATGTTGATATGTATGGAAAATCAGCATTCCACAAATATCCAGCTTGGGCAGCTTTCATACACGTGTGGCTGTTTGAAATTCAGCAAATTTCATTAGAATCACATGTTTGGTTAATGAAATATTAGCCAAAAGTTGTGCTGGAAACACACACACACACACACACACACACACACACACACACACAAGCAGATACAGAAAAAGAGAAATCTTAGGCTGAACTAACTCAAGGTTAGATCTTCTGGTATCCCTCTCTGCTGCACTTTGTTTATGATGTCCTTTATATATCTCTTAATACTCTGCATCAGTAGAATGCTCTTATAGTACAGCAATACCTTCATCTATTACAAAATCTACCATCTCCACATTTTATTTTTATATATTTTATTTTTATAGGTATCTTTGCTCCACTGCCAAAATATCAGTGTTCTTATTATCAATTAAATATATTTAATCTCTGTATCATCTTCCTTAAGACTGTGGTGTATCACCTACCTTCACAGACTTTTCTCTTTTATTGACCATCCACTGACCTTTAAGATATCATTAGGAGAGGCCCGGGATGCAGCTCAGCAGCACAGCCCCTGTCTGGCAAGTGTGAGGTACTCTGTTCGAGTCCCAGTAACAACAAGAACAAAAAAAGACAGCATTAGGAAAACCAGATCTTATTTCATGCAGTTTCAATTCGACATGTTTGCTTATTTTTCTGAACCAATACCTCCAATACCTATAACAAGAATGATATTTAGGATCCATAATACAAGTGAAAGGTCTTTGTTCTTATTATCCTTGGCCGTACAAAGTAATAAACCTATAACCAGGCTTTTTATGCTTAAAATTATCTTCTGGATCATAATATGACATCTTAAACTGAATGTGGCATAAGGGATAGCTAAATGTTTCTGCCGATCTTCACCCCTTTAAGGCCCACTTTTCTGGAATCTTCCTCATGTCAGTAAAAAGGGCCACTGGTTATTCGAGCCAAAGGCTTCTAAGTTGCCCTTAATGTCCCCCTTCCTTTATTCTCCACGCCCTGAGCAGAATACTGTCTTGAGAACTCTTGCCACATGTCTGTCTCTACCTAGTCATTCAGACCTTGCAATATCGTTTCCTCAGAGGCCTTTGCTCACCGGTATGTGATAACCACAGCTGTCTCATCGCTGTGCATGTGTCATCAGCCCACTTGATGCTTTCCTTATTTATTTTTTCTTCATTACTCTCTGTCTCTCTCTTGCTCTGCTTTTTTCCTTTCTCCTGCTTTGTGAAGACAAGGACCTTGCAGGACTTACTAACCCCTGTGATCATAATGATTAAGCACATGGTCGCTGAGCAAAAAGTGTGGAATTCTAGACCTCCTCTCTTTTGATCACAACAGAGCAACAGCAACGCTCCGCCCTTTAGTCCTTTGGTGCTCACCCCTCCCTGGGTCACACCCCTGACTGCCATCTGTCCTGCCCATTTCTGGTCCCCCAGTGGCCTTGTCAAGACTCCTCTAAAACACCAGGCCCCTTTATCTCTGACTTTTCTTCTTACCTTTGGTGCCAATTTCTGCCTCCTGTTTTCTCTTTTCTTTCACCACAGAAACCAAGGGTAGCTCAAAACTTCAACATTTTCCTGTTTTGATCCATAATAAGTATGTATCACCTGAAGCCAAGCAATCCCGTCCCTTCTCAGTGGCGCTTTGTCAGCCCCTGTTAATGTCGTATGAAGTTTCCAAAGAATAATACCAAAATATTTTCACTCTCACATTCCCTTCCCTGTTTCTTACAGCGGAGACCTGCAGCCATCCTTTTTTCTCATCCTTTCTCTCCATTTGTGATCCTTCTCTTTTTGTTACCTTGATAACTCCACATCTGCACCCATGCAACTGCCCTTCCTTCTCTAAGGAAGAAGGTGATCCTCTTTCTCTTCCAAATTAGTCCCTCTGTGTCCTCATCCAGGTGCCCTTGGAATTTCATTGCATCAGTTACTTTCCCTTGTGTGTCAGCAATTTCTCCCTTCCTTATAAAAGTATGTAGGTCACCATTATTCTAACAATTTTCTCCCCCTTCTCTCATTAACATCTGAGCTATCTCAGTTCTGTCCTTTGCACTGCTAATGTATTACCTATCTTCAGTTCTTTTTATAGTTACGTAGCAAAAGGTTCCTAATAGTTTGGCCTCAGTATTTCAATTATCAATTCATTGGTTGATGCCTGGCTACTTTGTCTTAATAAATCTCTTGACTATTTAGGTCTCCCTACCCTGTGAGTTCTGGTCAATTTCTGACCAATAATTTTTCCAATGTTTTACCCTTATTTCACTTTCTCCCTCTTTCTCCATTGGAGATGGTGTCTACCCTATAACGTCAATTATTTTTATTATAACAATTCCAGGATCTATATTTGTCATCCTGACTCTTATCTATAACCTCAATAATATGCCTATAGCTATTAAAATTGTTCTTTGGGCTTCTTGAATTCATCAGATTTAAATCCAGATCTTTAGTCATTAATTCATAGCTACCTCTTCTTTTTTCTAATTTTTTAATTGATGATTCACTCGTGTAATTCTTCATCTAATCACAAAGCTTTGGGTAAGCAGTTAGACATTTTTCTTCTAGGCTCAGAGTTCATCCTGTTTTCAGGAAGGCCTGTAGTCCCCAGGTTTTGAAATACTGTTCCTAGAATAATATCAGAACAGTCAGTGGCTCATAATGCAATGAGAAAAATCAGACAGCATGGTGAGTTAATGCAAACCGGAAAGCTACCAACTAAAGCACAACCCTTTGTTTCAAGGTGGTGCTCTCTCTGCCTTCTCACGTGCTAACACAGTCTGCTTTTCGTGGAGTTAATAGTGGTATTTAATTTGCTTTAATGGCCTCGTGTGGCAAAATTCTATAAGGTTTTATATTTATCATTTGTCCAACTTAAACATCGGATAAGCTTTGCCGTACATTCCTCATTTTCAGCTTTTCTTGTTAATTTCTTTTTTGCATTCCCACTGCCACCCATCTCAGGACTTTCATTACCTTTTCCCTTAATAATTACAATGATGTCCAAAACATTTTCTTCCACGGCTTTTCTCTTTTCCAAAATCTCCACACTGAGATAATTACCAGAGAAGCTTCTGAAACTGTGGCCTTGATCATCTCTCTCTTCTTCCCAATACCACCATGACCAATTTTGTCTACTGAGATTCAAGATCAAGCTAAACAGAAGCTCCACCACTGCGCATTCCACATGGTCTTCAGGCTTTCTTGTCAAACCTGAGCTCGTCATTTCTGGGCTCACTACCTTGTTTTATTGCCTTCACACTGTTTGTTACTATCCAGATTCTTTCTTTGTATTTGTGTCTGTGTTTACAGTCTGTTTTTTCCCATCTACACCAGAAGTTCTTCAAGTGCCAGAATTTAATTTCTGTTTGCTTCTAATATCTAAAAAATGCAATATAGTTTCTCTGTAATTGTTGAAAAATATAAATGGAAAACATGAAATGACATCTCTCTCAATATTTCTTCTTCAATCAGTGGTTCTCGCCTGGGATGACTTTCATTTGCAGGATCAGGGTGTGTATGTCTTTGCTTTCTACAGCAGCAAAGGAAAACAGCAAAGCATGCATGTAGGAAGATCAGCACCAGCCCGCTCCATGTGACTATCCACTGTGGAGAACTGAATGTATCATTTGACACTCGAGTATATGTCATGGCAGAATAAGCATCCTGGTCTCTCCACTAGTAGATGTTAGAAGTTTGCAAAACTATAAACAAAAATATGCAAAACTGGTGAATGAGAATACTTCAGAGAATAGGACAGCCAAACAAGAGACTGTTACTCTGGAAAACCAAGCAGTCACTTCAGCAAAAGAGCTCACAATGGGCCAGTTGTTGGTTGAGCTAAAGTATTTGTGAATAGAATGCTTTCTCTTGACTGAATGAGTGAGGTTCCATAACTTACCAAATCTGATTCAAAATGGACCAGGAGATATGAGCACGATTTAACTGATCAATGACTACACCATTTTCCCTCTTGTCACCCATAGTTGTTTTGATTTTACTCTGTCACTGAGACGTTACTGCACCACAGCAGTTTGGAGGAGAAATCCAGTCACGTATAGTCTTAGATAATTGCCCACTGGCTATTTTCCACACTGACAAACTTTCTGATTGGAGGACAAAGGACTTCAGACCAGTGAAGAGCCTTTCACTGACAGCTTCCTTCCAGCCAGAGGAATTATACAACCATTGTTGGAGAATCCTAGAACTTATTGGTCTATAGAAAGCTATTTAGTTTTCTTGGGTTTCCTTTTTGAGGATGAACCAAAGTTACTAAGAAATATGATGATGAGAAGTACGATTGGAACTTTCAAAAGAGGGACATCCTTGGTGTTTCTTAGCAGTGTGTGTCTGCTCATTCAAGTCTAAAGGCAGAAAACCTTGTCCTTTTCTCATTGTGCTTTTACCCAACGCTAAACTCCGGAGATGCTCCCCTCTCAAACTTGTCCTCTCTGCAGCTGGCAAAATGGCTCACCCTAATTTTGGAAAGAGATGGTACAACACATATAAGATGTACCCTAACAGTATCTTCTATCACATTCCATTTCTGCTCGGGGAGTAGGTTTTCTTTAAACAGAGACGTCTAGAAATGTAACTGTAGCCTCATGCTCAAAATAGCGTTTTATTTACCCACCCATCCTTCCAGGTATATGAAAACATGTAGAAAAATTGTTCTGTTGTTAACATATTATCATACCCAGAAAATTAGACTTTAAGCTATCTTTACTCTTCACCGGACGAGAAGCACACATGTAAAGTAAAATTGAGTTTCTCAAAAACAACCCATCACAATCTTCCTAGTAGGGATCCAGGCAGTCCCCTGTCTTCTTAAATCATGCCGCTAGAGGGAGTAAAGCCTAGCAATCTGCAGACTCGCCCCAGGCCAGCACAGCAAGGTTGGCTGTTCCACTTTTCTCTTTAAACCAGTGCTCTCCAGCTTAGTTGCCCCAGAAAAACACCAGCATCTGGTGTACCGTGTTTATTCTGAGGTTACTACTTCTAAAAATAGCTTTCTGAAAAGTGGCCCTCATCTCTGGGAAGCACACGGGTAAGGGAGTGGACCAGAAAAGGCAGGCTCTTGGCCTCAGGGAGACCCGGAGGCCCGGAGTATGGGGTAAGATTGCGCCCTAAGAGTACACAGCGTGCATGCATAGGAGGGCGGCAGGTACGCACTAAGTGGAGGCTAGAGTCATGGAGCATGCTGTCCACTTTCCTTCTCCAAGAGCCATCTCTACGCACATTTCCACTTACGAGTCCTTAACAATCTCAGCCATTCCTGTAGATTCTCCTGTAAAATCCTCTGAAGACCCGCAGAACTTCCCTAGTGGAGTTTCTGAAGATTGTTTTTGACCCTTGGTGTTGGATGTCCCCAGGCTATACACAGGAGGGAGGCTGGGTATTGTCTCCTGGGGGAGCCAGCCCTGTAACCAGCAGCTCCAGCCCTCCTTCCTCTGTCGTCATGCGATGTGGCATCACGGTGAAGTCACACTTGACCGCCCTGGTGGGTTAGGGCCTCTGAGAGAAGAGCTGCAGCATTGTTGTCTGGGAGAATGCGTCACGGGGGTGGGAGAACCTGGTCACAGACCCACCCTAGAGAGAACCCAGCTGCTTCCCTTTCACACAGGGAGTCATGCAGGGAGCAGCCCCTCCAGACAATCTCCCCACCAGGCAGGATGCGGAGCACAAGGCTTGTCTGTTTCCCTGAGGAATTTATGGGAGAATTCAGTCTACCCTACTCTGATACTGGAGAAATCTATCAAACTTTCAGTGTTATTGCTAAAAATGTAATTTCTGAGCTTTTGTGTTAAAAGTAAAACATACCATACTGGGTATTAAGAGAATATCCATGTCTTAATACTAGGTATTAAGAGTTTCAGTGCCTGGTCTGTGTATATCTAGCTCTGATTTCAGAAAAATTCATTGAACTTTTTGAGGCCTCAGTTATCTTTATTTATAAAATGAGAGTGCGAGAGGGGACTTTTTTCAAATCCTTTCTGGTTCAAAAAGTTTCATGATTTTTGTCTGGAAAAGATATGAACTTTTCTATCCTGTCTAGCCTACTACCTAAAAGTCAGAAAAGCAAGGTCTGGAGCAAAGTGCACCCCAGGGTATATAGCCACACTGTGTAGGAGGAAGCAAATTGAGAAGGAAACAAGCTTCATTTATTCTGCCTGATATGGTTATCTCTGAGGCTGGTGCCCATGCAAGCGAGATGAGGGTACAAAGGAAGGGGAGGGGGACACTGTCAAATGTCAAATGTTAGCAAAGACTTTGAACGCTTGACAATTGAGACTTCCGGTAACTTCTGTCTCTACTTTTGCTAAAAGGGAGAAGAGAGAAGACAGGAGGGGGCGGGGAGAGAGAGAGAACAGAAAATGCAACTGTAAAACCATTGATATGTAGGTTTCATGTAAAGATTAGGCAAATGATACCTAAATCACTTACAAGAAATCTGGAACCCTCCTCTTTGGCTGACTTTAAGAAAATCTCTGGTTATACCTCTAAATGAATGCTGAATTCCAGGCCATCGCAATACCCTTGCATGACCATCACACTTACCTATGTGCTGGGAAGAAGCACAAATGACCCAGGAGAGTTGAGCCAGCAGAGGCAGAGAGCATGGTGAGAGCTTCTGTTCTTACAGGCTGTACACTTGTCTGAGAGTAATCAAGCCTGGGCATGAACAGCAACTATAAATGTAACAGCACACACTCAGGCAGGGCAGAGCTTTATAACTGTGAGATGCATGCAGACAGAACACACACCTGTGAGTTACGATGGTCTAGGAAGACTCACGGTGGGTAAGGTGGGCATGAATGTTGAAGAAGGTGCTGTCTGTGCAGATAGGGAAGGAGATGTATTCTGAAATCATGGGAAAAAACTCACAATATAACAGAAAATGGCCCACCTCACCCAGTGTACTTCAGGCTCTTAGTTGTCCAGGAAATAGTTCCTGTTCCAGTTCCTGTTGCTTCTGTCTCTTAGAAGTGATTGGTCGTTGTGCTACATAGCTGCTCACTATGATGCGCATTGTATAAACCAATTCCCAATTGAAAAGCAGTTCTGCCTGTGTACTTCCTGCTTGCTTATCCTATATAAGCCCTAGACCACCAGAGATCAGAGCCTAATATTCTGGGAATGACCCCGATCGATGCCTATAGACATAAATAAATCTGCCTCCAAATCCTGGGTGTCATTTCAGTGTTTCCATTTGCCATTGCAGCATTTCATTGTCAAAACCTCCTCTCCTATATGAGTAGCCAATCAAGTGCATAAAATTCCCCATTCTGTGCCCCAACTCTCTCCACAATAACCAGAAGACACAGCAAATTCTTATTCACCTGACTTCTGTTCATTGAGGGCAGGAAATTGTTGAGATGGCAAACTGATTATGAAATAAGTCTCCTCATTTTGAAGCCTGGGTAAACCAGGTACTGCTGACAGATGGTCAAGTGAGCAACTTTGTAGCCTTTCTGTGTGAATACAGTGCTCTATCTGTTCAGTCCATTTCAAGACTACTGTCCATGAAATGTTTTAATCCTTTAAATACTGCACTGAGTCAGTGGGCTTCTCCATCCAGAGCACAAACTCAAAGGACAAGATTGTGCTGTAGCAGAAGAGTAGGCACCTACAGAAAGGCTCTGGGAAGCGCACGTGTTTGGATAAACACTGGCCTTGCAGAGGAAAGCAAGTTAGAAACTGAGCAACTGAAGGATTTCCCAAAAGGAGGCCTTATCTGAGACTGACGAAGGACCGCTAACTATTCTCATTCATGACATCTCCGTTCAAGGAAACTGACCCTCCAAGACTGCATGATGGAGAAAAGAGTCCACAACCATTTCCCCTGGAAATCACCTAGGAATGAGCGCCAGGCTATTCTGTCATCTCCACCCACTGGTTCTTCCTCTCTACTGGGTAGATTAGCGGTAAAGCACAGGCTCAATGGGAGAAATGAGAGACATGATTGTCTTCTAAACTTACATTCATCTGCCAAGTGGACATTTCTCCTGCGTCAGATCCCATAAGGGTTTCTTATCCCAAATAGGCAGGAAAAGCAGCCACTGACAAAAAGCTGGAAGAGGGGGTTTCCAGTGTGGTGTGCTTTCTGGATACCTTATGTTGTGTGGAAATACTTCACAGTCTCCCAAATTCTTCTCCAAAAAGTAAGAACGGAAACCTAAGGAAATATACTTTAGTTTTGTCCAGGCTGCCTGCAGACTGAAAAATCCTTAAATCTTGGGACTTTGATTTTCCATTGCGCTCTCTATCCTGCTTATTTCTTCCACAATCCCAGGAAGAAAAAATGAATAATTCTCAAGCACTAGACAAATGAGTAGTGGACATAACTCGGGTCTGTGGTGCAGGTCCTTGAACCACAGTTGAGAGATGGACAAGAGGGAATGTCTTCTCCAGAGGCTCCAGCTGCATCTAGAAATATAGGGGTGACAAAAGATGGAGGTGACAAGGTGCATCTACTGCAAGCACCCCAAAGGTTGTACTGCACTCCTGGCGCAGGGAGCTCATCACAGTGACTTGGTCCCTAGCCCTTTGTCTCTTCTTGCTGTGCCCGTTCCAGACTCTGACTTCATCCCAGGGAGCCAGCTGCAGCCTGTAGGAGAGATGGCCCTGTCATGGCTGTCTCTAGTGTGTTATTGTTAGTGTTATGTTACAAATGCTGTTTCCATGCCAGGCTCCCTTGGGGGTCATAACCACGAGGGGCCATGACCCTGTCAATAAACAGAACCCCAATCCTTAATGTAACCACTTCGCATTCATTGTGCCTGCTCCATGGGTTTATAGATCAGGCTGCCCTCCTGGGCCAGATCCTTCCAGAGAGGCGCCCCTGGAAGCCCAAGTATGCAGGCGCAGAATCAGGTCAGAAGCTGATCCTGGCAGCAGATGGGAGTCAAGCGTAGCAAGGGTTGCTGCCTCCCCACAGTGCCCCCACTTGTGAGAATGGGGTGTCTTAAGAGTATGGCCACTAGCCTGAAGTTTCTCTGCTAGCCTCCTTGCTGAAGCCCCATCTTCTTCTGAAGACCCTCTACAATGGAGAGGCCTGAGCTGATCTGTGGGATGGGTGAGCGTGGGAACGTTGAGCAAAGGGAAGCAGAGCATCGAATACCCCGGCACCTGCCATTCCCTTGGGAGATGTGGTTGACTTCAACCTACTCACAATCCATTTTGCAGATTAATCAACCCAAAATGTTGTTTTGCTCCCAAAGTAAAGCCAGCTCATGAATGGTAAGCAGGAATCAAGGGAAAGGGAGGAGAGACAAAGAACCAGATTAATGTCTACCCATTCATTCAACAAATAATTCTTGAGTATCTACCAAGTGCCAGGAACTCAGGATAGTCTGACTGGGGGCAGTTTCTGCCTGTATGTCTTATTCTGACACCTCTCTATCACCAGCTCTTGATGCCAACACAAGCCCTCCACAGTTGTTGGCCTCCAAAGAGCCCATTGGCTAGTCCTAAAATCAAAGAAACCCTTGACTGTCTGCTTTCCACTCTGGACATTTATAGGGAGAGGGGTGGTACTCGACTCTGCCCAGCAAATGCAGTTTGACCTGTTGCTAAGGCACCACAAAGTGTTTATTTAAATAGATGGAGGGAGAAGAATGAGATAGTTGAGCTAAATAGGTGTTATTATTTGGACTGAGTTAACTAGATGCAATTACAGAACTGGAAAGGGTCTTGCAGATGGAGAGTCCAGCCTCTCTTCTTTCAATGCGGCCCCAAAGCCTGTGAGAGAAAGGCATTCATCTACAAGCACAAACTGAGCTCCTGGCCCTGGAAAACTGTTGAAGGTAGAGAAGGAGGTGACAAAATGAGAAGAGAACAGAGACAAATCAGAGGTGCATGTAGAGAAAGACAGGCTTCCTTTCTTCATTCTAACTGTGCCCAGGAATCCTAGCACCAGGGAGCAAAGATTACATTTCCTGTAAGGCAGGCCAGTGTCCTCCAAATGGGCCAGCGGGGGCATGCATGTAGTCACTAAAACACCCACAAGGCAACCAGTTTTATTCCTAGACAAACCTCTAGCATCTAGAACAGTGCCTGCCCACAGTATATGCTCTGTTATCTGTTTATGGAGGAAGCAAGCTCCCCTTCATGGTGGAAGATCAGGTAGATCCACCTTCATGGTGGAAGATTAGGAATGAGGGAAGAGAGAAAGGAACATTTAAATTGGCCTGAGCTCCTACTTGTCAGAGCCACTCTGAGGGTGTCTGTCTCACAGTTTCAGCTTCCAGGTTCACGTTCAACAAGAGAGATCTAGTAAAACAAAACAAAAGAAAAAAAAAAACAAGTCTGTCCAGGAGTTCCCACTCTTGAGTGCCTGTTACTGGTAGAGGCTGCAGAAAGCAGAAGTCACCTAACATTGTTGTCTCAGAAATTAAACTCTCCAACAAACCCAATACAGCTACTCCTCAGATGAATGTAAATGGGGCTGAGATTAATAAAGATAAGTTCAGTTTTTAAATGGCAGCCTGTATCTAGTGCTTTTGTCAGTGGATGGCCAGGTGTGTAAATATCTGTTGTATTAATTTTATGATTGTTTTAAAAGAGTTCCAGTCTTGTGTTTGCAAAACACCGTTCACAGACAACATTTTATAGACGTTTAGAGAAGAGGAATTTACCCACCCAGGCCTTGGTAGCAGAGCTGGTTGTCAAAGTGCGGCCACCTCTCCTTTCCTCTGTACCACATGCTCTCATGTAGCATTTCTGAATACCCTTGAGCACCCTTGGTGACCTTCTGAATACCCTGATGGAAAAGGAACAAACAATTCCACTCACTTGGTTTCTAAAGTGGCGCCAATTGTGTGCAGGGCCGTGAACCTCTTGCCTGCACTGTGTCCAGCAACCAGCAGTGCTCACATCAGCTCAGGGAGACAAGCGCTGCTGTTATCTCCAAAGCACAGGCTAAAACAATGGAGACTAGAGGAGTTACATCATTTTCACAAGGCCAGAGGGGAAGTAAATTGCAGGAAAAGGCTTAAATTCTGTGGCTCCAAAGCCTAGGTTCTCATGTTCTTTGCTGAATACAACTCAGAGTGCACCCTGGTACAAATCTCTGGCATCCACTAATACACAGTGCGAGGGCAGCGCAGCTGGGCTGCTTAGCGCCACCAGCTGCAACCTTCCAGGTACTGTGGGCCAGGAGCTGCACGTGCAGAGTCTCGAAAGAGAACACCAAGGGTGACTCCCTTTCGGATGGAGAGTGTGGACCTGGCAAGTGGAGCTACCTGAGAGCTAAGAATGTTGTGTCCAAAACCCCTCTCCACAGCAACTCCAGAGCCTCCGGTGTGGAGCAGCAGAGCCTGCAGTTATTAGTCACCCTGGCTGCTTTTGCAACCCAAGTTGTAGAAGAAACCTGAAAGACTCCAGACAGTGTCAGAGCAGGGAGAAGATGGGGGAACCCGGGAAGCTGGGGTCAGCAGAAACCCCCAACTTGGCCAGGGGAGGAGCTGAGCTGAGCCCAGGACACAGGGTGACACTTTGCACAAGGCCCCTCCCTGTGGCCTGGTTTGCTGCAAAGGAGGAGGAGGAGGAGGGGTGCCTTTCACGTTTCTGGGGGCACAGAAGGCTTGTGTGTGTTTGTTTAGAACAAAGCCTACACTTAACTGGCACAAGTGAAACAGATTTTATAAATAGATGTGAGCATGAATGGTTTTTATGATTAGCTTGTTTTCAAACACCATGCTTGACCGGTGCCTGTGTTCAACTAAGTAAATATTTCTACGGTGATAGTATACACAATACAATGGCCATTATTTAATGTTAATACAAGTACCATATGGAAGGTCTTATCATGCGAGAGCCCCAAAGCATAATAAAAGCAGATAGGAATAGATAGGCAAGGGTGGGTCCTGTCGTGCAGGAGACTTGATAAGACATCTGCTCTTGCAAATGTTGTCCATGCAAGTATTTCTGCAATCACGTGTCTCCCGGGGGATCTCTGGGACCAGATCAGATGGCTATGAGCTCCTTTTTTCCTTCTATTCACTTGGTGACCTTGGGTAAGTCTCTCTCCTAATTGTTTAAACACTCAGCCCTCGCTTTTTCTTTTCTTGGGCTTTTTGCATGCCTCTCAAGAGAGTAATGAAGATTAATTAACACCTGGCAGGCTCCCTGAGTTCTATATTTAGCACAAAGAAACAAGGAAGGGAGGTGCTGATAGAATGTCATTATTTTAAGCACTCCAATATATAAAAGGGGGACAATTCTTGCATTTTTCATTTACAACTGGAAATTTGAGAAAATTGGAAGCTTCCTGAGATTAGTACAGCAGCCCTGCAAAGAACAAAGCCTGGTAGGAAATGTGCTCGGCTTCAAACATCCTCAGCCTGCTTTGCACTCAGTGGGGACAACTGTGATTATAAAGGGCATGAAGCTGGACTTAGTCCCGCCCGACAAAGGGCAAGTGAGAAAGGTAAAGCTGTCCGCGCTGTGAAAAGGGACTTTTTATTTAGCCTTCTCACAGAAGCATGAACACCCTAAGCTGACTTTTTGTTTTATCTTAAAAATACTCCAATATTTAGTACAGCAGAATATTCATGGTTTGCTTATAGTATCTGTCATCATCTTTGGAATTTTCCACAATTCCATAGGAATATCCTCTTTCAACTGTATCCTTACGCGTGTACACGTCCTAATGACCACTAGCAACGGCGAAGAACTCTTTGCACGTGCTTTACACTTTCTGTGGAGAAAACACTTCCACATCCATGCTGTCATAGGTCATCCCAAATGTCAAAGATGGCCCCTGTCAGCAGTCCCAGTTTAAAGACAAGCAAACCATCTCAGAGAGGCTCTTTGTCCACGTCCAGAGGTGAGCACAGAGCTGGAGCTTAGAACCTAGCTCTTTGCCTTCTAATTCCAGTGCTCATGGAGGCTCCTCTCGCCTGTAGACATGAAGTGAGACTTGGCCCAGGGATAGCGTCCCCGGGTCGCCGGGCCCATCCTGATGAGCTCTGAGTTAAGGCTGGGGCAGCAGCTGTTCTTTCTTTTCCTTCTGGAAAGCCGCTCCTTCACAAGCCCTCTGTCATCTCCCCAGCGGCTCTGCCAATCGACCTGGTTGAAAATGTCATGTTAATGTGTCATTTACTATCCGGCAGAAAGCTGGATTAGGTGAGAGGAGAAAGTGCCTGGCAGACGCTTAAGGAAAGAACTTTGAATTCCCAACTCTGTTGTCCAACATGACAAGACTAATTCACTAGGGTCCCTGAAAATCTAGGAACAACGTGTTGTCAAGCATATTTGCAATGGCTTCTGAGGAACAGTTGGTTAGCATGGCACAGGGCACAGAGCCTACGGAGGGACTCTTATGTGGCTAGGTGGGGAGAAGGCTAAATGGACCCAGGCTCTCTTCTGCCCTGGCTTATATGTGCAGGTCTCTGGGTTCCACCCCACAGCACAGTCCAGCCCTGGGGTATCTCCCCTACCTAACGGTATGTCCCCTGGTGCCTCCAGAATCTGGAATTAGGACACTTGCCCCATCAGATGCAAGGAAACAGCCTTCCCAGCTCCAGAGCAGGGCTCCTTTCAATGGCTGAAGGAACTGTGTGCGCACATGTGTTCACACGCGTGTGGCCTGCTCATTTAGTCGCAGAATGAAGGGGAGGGGGCTGGCAGCCCAGGGTAGGAAGAGCACGGGCTGAACAGCGCCAGCTGGCCTGTTGCTGATTTCTGCTCAGCTCTGCTTTCTTGACCTAACAGCCTTGCATGTTTCTTATTATTCTGTGGATTTGTTTTGCACTGATGGGTGGGAAAAGGCTGGTGAAGCAATAATCGTGTAAGTGAAAGCAATGACTTGCTGGTGTCCTCTACCAATTTCCCACAGTCTTTGCCGGTGCCTCAGGGCCCTTCAGGGTTTAGAATTACAGCTTTCAGTAAATATTCTTAGACTGGCACTCACACAGTGAAACAGCATCAGATCTGTCCTGGCAATCCTTCACAAAGCCAGACCCATTCTGTGCATCCAAAGGAAAGACTACAGCAACAGCAGCTAGCATTTACTGAGCAGGTAGCTCGTGGCCGACACCATTCTAATCTCTAATGGCTCTCAAGAGTCCAAGGGAGGTAACTGCTATCACTGTCCCCTTTTGATAAATAGGGAAACTGAGACACAGAGTGGTTAAGCGGCTCCCCAAGGTCATACAACTAGTAACCAGAGAAGCTGGGACTCAGACCCGGTTGGTCAGGTCTCAGCATCACAAAGCACCACCTCTTCTCACAAAAAAGGACAGATTTGGAAATTACTATTTCACTCTCACCTTAACATCACTCGCTAAAGAAATGAAACACTCATTAAATAAAAGCCAGAAACCCTTCTCTTACCAATCGAGAGTGTTGTGAGTAAGAAATGTGCTGTTTCTGTCCCAGTGTGGCTGTCATATGTGAGTTTATGGTGTTATCATATTTCAAAAGAGTTGAGTAGACAGACCAGTGGAAAAGCTGCAAGCAGAAAAATCAACTGTGTTTTGTCTATCGAGATGACATTACTGACCCAGTGTAAGTTAAATTTCCTATATCCTAAACAGTTTTTCTACTTGTAGCTTCAAGTTGCCCTGAGCCATCCAATCTCCGTTTTTCATTCCCGTTGACTAGTCAGAGGTGAGAGACACGTGGTTGGAGTCTAAGCAACTCTAAATTAAGTAAACCAAGTGAGACAACTTTGCCCTTGTGATTTCTGTATTCCCTCCAGCTGAGTCACCAACTTGGCTTTCATGGGAGAGGAAGAAAAGGGTAATTGGGGTGGGGGGCAAGACAGTCTGTCAGGTAGCGAATGTGAACTAAAGGTTTATGGGAGACACAATATGGGGCATTTGGAGACAGATAACAGCAGAGGAAAATCAAGCAGAGGATCCGTCATAAAGCAAAGGACACTATCTGGTGTTCTGATGATTTTACCCAGATTCTCTGTGCTCCCTTTGTCTTGAAAGAATACATATTTTGATGATTTTTTTTCTGCATAGGTCTTAAGGTTTAATGAACTCTTAATGATATAAATATGTTGTAGGGTAATAATATTCTAATCAGATTGCAAGTCTTATGTAAAACGTAAATACTGTAGTATTCAGCAATCACTTTGGGGATGTAATCAGTGGAGATCATTCTGATGAGTAAGTCCCTCACCCTAAATCCTTCCTTTTCTTTCATAGTGAAGTTCTTAAATTATTAGAAAGGTATGAATCATGTCATTTTTCAGCTCCAGCCACATTTCCTCTTCAATTAGAGAAAATAAAGTTTGTCCATCTAGATACCAATGGCAGGAAAATAAATTGCCATGGACTTTCCCATGGACAATAGTAACAATTGTACTGAGGAAAAATATCACACACCAAAGAAAAGGAAATCTCTTGGAAAAATCTAACTTTTTCATTAATACATGACATATATGACACATGTATAAAATAATATGTAGCCATGAAAAATACAATATTTAAATGACATGAAATATGACCTACTTCACTGGACATTATGAAATAGTGAAATAACAAGATACAAAAGTACAACATTAGTCAGTTTTTTAAAGCAAAAGTACATCTGTGTGTGTGTGTATGTATGTGTGTGCACACATGCTATACTTTATGTGGATGGTATGTTGGGATATATGAAGAGAAAGACAGATTCACAGGATAAATGTAAAGAATACCGAAGTATTTCTTGATTTTAAGGCTATGTTTTCATTTTGTTTCTTCACTTACATTTATTGTATAAAGTTTAGACAATAAGACATTAGATCCTCAAAGGTTGAGGTCTGGATTTTTATTTTGATGTCTGCTTAGTGTTCATAAAAGGCTGACTCTATTTTACCACCATAATTGATCCTGAGCATTTGTCCCACACTCACTTCCCCTCACCAGTTCTTACCCTGACCTTTTAAGGAGAGGGCTGCTATCTGGCCAGTTTAGCCTTGTAAGTGTTTTTCATGTTGCTGTGCATAATTAAGCTTCATAAACCAGTACTAGTCATTAGCCCTTATGATTCTGTTTTCTTTTTTAAGGTAGTTTATATCATTAATCAGGACAGTATGTTTTCTCATTTCCTGGGTGATGTGATTTCCGTTCAGCTGCAGTGTCTGAGAACCACAGGCCCACAAAGCAACATAGAGATTCAGCCCAACTATTTCTTGAATATGAACAGGTCCAGGACATGACATAAGAAAGAGTGAGAATTACACCAGGTAACAAGACTGGGCCACTGCTGGTGAGCAGCTCTAAATCCAGCAACAGAGAAACACAGGCACCAATAGCAACAATTTGAAAACAGTAGACCAGCAGCCATTTCAGTTGCTGGATGCATCCACACCTCTACCAACTTCTCACAAAATGCTTATTTACTTTATTCTTGTTAAAGTGACCCAACTGGAAATATCTCACAAATAGAATCCATGAGCTTATATATTATTAATCGTTATAAATGCTCAGAAAGCAGGAGTGTGGCTATATTGTCCCATGATGATAATTTCTTTACTAAAATCTAACCTACTCATTAAAGAGCCTACTTAGATAAGTTATTTCTTCATGTCATCCATGTTCACTACTTTATCATCAATGTTTCTCACTCTAGCCATCTAAACACTTTGTTTTACTGGAGCAGAGAGACCTGCATCTTGTCCTCTTCTGCCACCAATTCTATTTGGAATCCATGTTAGATCACAGAATTACTATCTGAGGTAAACTCCAGAACTTTCAAGTTGTTCTTCAGTAGGATCCTTCTAGGAGAGTTAGAAGTTAGGGTTCAGTCCTGGATGTGAGACAGACTCTCAAAGTGGAGTTAACTGTCCCACTGAGGAGATGAGCACACCAGGCTTAGTGTTTGCCACCAGTGTCTTCTGTTTCTTACATATGTGATGATAATCTGTATCTTGTTGCCTTAGAGACTGTCAGACCTGGTATCTCTGTTTATCAGAGAACACTCAGTGGTTTCTGAAAACAGGTGTGGCCTGGTTGAGCACAGCATAGCCACAATTTTTTTAAGAAGTTGCTTTGACTCTGGCAGCTTTTACCAACTTTCTAAATGTCACTCAGTCTCCCTTAGGGGCTTTTTTGTCAAAGTCACTGTTAAACTAGTCCTTTACCTGTTTTTCTCTATATTTCAAAAGATGTAATACTAGATAGGCACAAGCTTACTGAGGCAAAAACCTGTTCTGAGTAGCAATTGTGTGTGAATTAAGATTCACACACACTCAGTGAGTTCTGGCCCTCTACCTCGGTGGTGTGGCTTTTTAGATAAATTGCATGAAGAAACCTCGTTCTCACTTGGTAAATTCCAGTGGGTTGCAAGCTGAGGCAACTGATCTGATCACCAACTGCCATAAACATGGCCATATTGGTACAGAGCTCATGACCAGTAAAGATATTGAAAGCACTTTTATATTGGGTCAGATTAAGCAAGAAAAATGAAGTAGGCCCTGGAGACTATACCAAAAACATGGAATATTAATAGTGTTCAAACAAATGATTATCTGGGGAGAAAATCACTGATATCACTGAAAATGAGTCAATATCCAAAGAGTTGCAGAAACTATATACATTTTGCTAGAGATACATATTTTAAGAAAGATAAGAGTTCTGACTTGAACTATTGAGGAAATAACAAGTAAATGCACAAGTAACCACAATCTTTAAGGCTCCAGAGACCAGCACTCGCGTCAGAAAGGTAGACTTTTTTAGCTTAAAAGGGGAAAGAATCTGATTCCATGGAGGCAAGACATTCTAACAGGAGGCTAGCTAGCAACAGAATCGCTAGAATGGGTCCCTCAGGACGAAGACAATTCGTAGAACAGGAGCCCACACCAGATGGCTATTTGTCAACCTGCTGTGGAAGAGTTCCTGTATGAGGAGAGAGATTGTATTGGACCTCTATGATCTTTCTCTAATGTAAGATGATATCTGTGTAATTAATTGCCAGTCATGCTCGTAGGTATTGTCTGGGGCTCTCATATCTGGGTCATTGAAATTTGGGCTTCTCTTCTTCCTAACTGTTAGGTAATCGAATGGATTCACATCTTTAAATCAGCAGTCAGAAGAAGTAGTGATGAGAGACAGATACCTTCCTGACTTTCAGCCTGATTAATTAGTGCCCCAGAGTCTTGGTCTAGGAAGATCAATGAGACTGGGAAGTCTGTCAGGTTGGAGTGTTAGTTAATACTCTGTGAAATCAACAAGGTACCCACCAGGACTTGCTTCTTTGAAGAAAAAAATATAATTTCCATTTGTTTTATTTGGTGTTTGTGTTTGAGAATGGTTTGATCTTTAATGTTTTTACATTTTGCTTTGTTTTCATTCTTTGATTTGCTTTGTTGTTCAGCCTGGAATTCCAAAATACATCACAATAAACACTTGGATGCCCAGCCTACCTTCGTCTGTCTTTTTAGGGGTACAAAAGCATACAATATGGACCTGGGGATGTGGCTCAGTAGTAGAGCTCATACCTAGCATGCACAGGCCCTGGGTTCAATGCTCAGTGCCACAAAAAGCAAAATCAATATGAAATATATAATCTGGAGTTAAATTTCGGTCTTAGCTCAGCCCCTCCTACATTGTATAGCCTCAAACACCATGTTTTACTTTTCAGGGGCCCATTTTCTCATTTTTGAAGTGAAATAAGCACTATTTGGCAAGACTAGAGAAACCCAGTGAGAAAATACATGTGAAAGTTGAAGCAACTTTCAAATTTTTGCCAGAGTTAGTTAGCTTTCCTCAACTGTGTCATGTGGTCTGTGTAAGAGAAAAAAAAACCATTTTTCACCCTTCACATTAGACAGGTTTTCTCAGAAGCAATATTTCTAGATCTTCCAATATATTCTGCAGAAATACAAATGATGGATGAGACCCACACATTTGAGTTTACCCCAGCAAGTGAAACGACATGAGACGAACACCCGGGAAATGATATTTTTCTCAAAGTCTCTCTTCTAGGTTGGCATAAGAAAACCAAACAGACAAATAGCAAGAGCTATTGTGTTTTATTAAGTAAGGCTGACAGCTAATGTAATAAACCTGGAAATTTTCAGTGGAGGCAATTCCTTGTGTTTGTCAATTATGAGAACTTGACATCCCCATCATTACTTTTGCTGTAAAAGAAAAATGTGCATAGATAGTCCCTCTAATGCCAAGCATCAAACAGAAAACTCCTTCAGGAGAAGAAACCACAAATTTCACACACTGAGGTTTTAGCAGAGTGTCTCACATGCTTGTGGAAAATAAAATGTGTGACCACACTACGTATCATCTCTGCCAATAAATATTTTCTTGTCTTATTCAAGCCTTTTCTGCATAGCACTGAGTCTATACACTTTGTTTTCTTTAAGCAGAATCGAAGAAGATAAGCAGCCACAAAACTTCACCCTATTTTCAAAGGTGCCATTGAAATGTTACACTTCTTAATTGTGGCAAGAAGACACACCCTGAAGAAACAGAGCACTCCACCTTCACAGAGAAACCAAGTATGTCGTGGTATCTTGTACATAACAAGAAAAATGAGTCCTAATGTTTAAACTCATTTTGGGGGTAAGCAGGACTAAACCATTACAAAACTGAGAAACTGTCTTATTTTTCCACTCTGTCCTCCTTTTTATTTTTTCCCAGAAGGACACATTGAGAATTTAAGCTGCAACACACAAACAGTATTTCACAGGAGGGCCTCATCTCAGCCTTCGTTCAGTAGCTCAGGTCCACATATTTCCTCATACCAAACCTGCATCAAGACCCTTTCTGTGGCACAGTGTTACTGTGGTTCCACACTTGTCTAGTGATGGCCACTAATCTGTTGAGACATCTGAGTTCATGAACATTATTTGTGGCTTTCATTTCAGGTATCTGCTTTCTGTGTAAAAAGGGAGATTCTAAAGACCCAGCTTTAGGTGGAAAGGAGTGATTTTTGTTGGCAAGGTTTCGTGCAGAATGGCAGGCTGGCAGAAAAAACCCTTGTTCGTTACTGACAAAAATGCTAGTAAAATTGTACCATAGAGAAAGCTGTGCATGCTGCCCACGTGCACACGCCTTGCTAGGAGAAAGATACACTGCATTTTTACAACTTCCTGGAAAGGTGATTCACTCATAGGAAGGGGTTCCACTTTCTCCTCCACTCTCCAGCCTCTGGAGAACAAACTGGATTCTGGGTGTTTGGCCCATGTGAACAAAATGAAAATAGTACCTTGTGCACAGAGTTTGTTAATTTCCCTTCATCCTCCTCCATTGAATACTTCCAGTGTAATTGATGCGTCATCATGGAAACCGTCTCCTTTCAAGTGAACATTAAGTTGATGAATTTTGGTGGCATTGGACCATTCATTAATTTAGTTCAGTTCTTATAAATTCAACAAACACTTTTGGATCATGTACTGTATGCAAGGCTACTGGCTGCTGGAGCTATAGAGAGAATGAGACATGGCCTCTTTTACAAGAAGCTTTCTATTAAAAACAATGAGTAACAAATTGAAATACATTTGTGATGGGCTCAGGATCACAGCAACTTAGGGCAGAGATATGGAGTGAAGGCATTCAGCTCAGGAAATGCTTCACAGAGAACACGGCTCAAGGCTGAATCCTGGAGGGAGTACAGAGGGACATCCTGTGAAGACACACCAAGAGTTTGCCTCTGTGGCAATGATCCAAGCTAAAGGCAAGAGTTATCAGAGTACGTGAGGGGAGCTGTAAGTTTTCAGCAACATCAGGCACATAAAAGGAGAGGTAGAACTGAGGAAATTAATTTGGAGAGGAAGTTGTTGGGGAGATTATATTGGTTCCTGCATAGTTTGGGTATCATTTACAGCCCAAAACATGACTGCTTAGACTTACCTGAGAGCACCACTTGAATGATAAATGTTATAAAATTGGTTGGATGGAATTTAAAGATAACTTAATGTAACACTAACCCTCTGTGCATAAGCACTTTGCACAACATGTAGACAGGTTCCCCGAAGCCTCTCCAATAGTAGTTAGTCTATGGCTACCCAACCCTGAACACGCCCGATCTCAACCAATAAGAGGTAGTTAGCTCCAATGGAATGAATGCACTGCTGGCCAAGCAGCACTGTCGCTCCAAGTCCAAGGGACTATGATATTCTCTGACCTTTCTTTCTTAACTAGATGGTTTCTGTCTTCAAAGGGTTTGTATTTTAATGATAGCACTACTAATGCATTCATTTCTGCATAAAATAATCTGGAAATAATCACATATAAAATAGATTATAACATAATAAGTAGTAGCATTACCAAGTTTGGAGATTTATTTTGTCTTCTTTCTGTGACTTGGGATACAATGGAGAACAAGACGCAGTCACCATTCAAGAGCTGGTAATATGAAAGCAAAAACATGTAAGAAAGTAGGTAAGGATGCTTAATGCAACTTATACACATGAACAATATAGGTGCGTGTAAATTCCAGCTCACTAACGAAGCAGGTAGAAAGCATGTTAGTTCAGAAATTCTAGCAGCAGCTGTCAAGGTTGCCTCCAGAAGGTTGGGAGGAAAGAGGAGACTGAGTTACACAACAGGTGAATAGGAACAGTATACAAATAGTCAGCTGAACAGAACATTGACTCTGCGTTCTACTGTGTGCCTTTTAAGTGTGGGTCTGGAGCTTCTCACTGGGTGTGGGATGGAAATGGTCCTGCCAAATCCCTTATGCATTGGATATTGTGCAAGTCAAATATTTTGAAAACCTATCAACAGGGATCATATGGTGCATTTTATTTTTAAAAATCACTCTGCATTGTTTTGTGGATGTCTGAATATTTTCACTTTGTTTTGCCAGAATAAATTTCCTGATAGTTGGAATATTTCCTGTAAATGACACCGAAACGATGGAGACTGAGGACACTGCTTTAACCAAACTCTGTTGCAGCTGCAAAGGAAGATCCTAGGAGCTAATAGGACTTCAGGAAGCTCAGGTCCATTTCCATAGCAAGCTGTTCACGGATCCCACTGCCCATCTCTCTTCATTGTCACACAAGGTATAATTATAGACCCATCTTCTCCTCCAAATCCATGAATTGTAAGGCAATTTGCATATTAGTTTTATAAGATCAGGCCTCTAAGGTCAAAGTCAGCATGGCTTTTAGCTATTAACACAATTCTGTCTCCAGGAGAAAAATTTTTTCAACAAACATTTAGGAAAAATCAACATCTCCACTGTGTCTTCTTCCTAAGTAATTGAGCTTTCTCATCCTTAGCATTTTGGGGCTGTCACTGTGTATTCATTGTGGGTTATGTACTTACATAGCCAGAACTTCCTGTCATCTCAGAGTTCCCTGGCCCCATTGGTTGCATTAGTTTCCTATTGGTGCCTAACAAAATATCCAAAGTTAACTCTTAAATTCCTCCTCCTCCTCAAATTCCTCTCTCTCTCTCTCTCTCTCTCTCTCTCTCTCTCCTTCCCTCTCTCCCCATTTCTCTCATTTTTATCAACAAAAAAATCTACAGTTCTGAACCTTCCAGCCAAACATACTCATTCTGCAGCCCAGAGATGACAATTGCTTCTCTGTTTAGCATCACTCTTGGGTTCCACGTAGTCTCTGCGTGGTGTCTTCATGTCCATCAAGAGGTATCTCTAGAGCCTCACAGGAAGGCCCTAGAACCCTGTGCACGGAGCACTGTTGTTGAAGGTTAGTCACCCAATAGATTGTACATGTTTTAACTGACAATCAATCAACCTACTGATCATCAAGAAATGTGCATCAATTTCCTATTACTGTGCCAAGTTTTCTGCTGCGTGTGGGGATAGTGAGGTGAGTAAGACATATGTTCCAATATTGTGAACAGACATTATCAGGTAAGCAAGTGAATAGCACAAGGGAATTATAGGCACTTACTAGGGATATCCTGATAAACTCAAAAGCAGAATTCATAACAATATAAGGCAAAGGAATGAAGGCTGAAGTCCAGGTCAATGATACAATGAAACTACGAGTCTTTCAGGAATGATGGATAAGAAAGAAGTAAGATTTGGAGCCTACATCCTGACAGTTTTCACTGTAATGGGGCAGACAGAGCATTATACATACAATGGCATGGATGGTGTTAGTCAGCTATAAACACACATCAGAAGCAGGAACAGAGGTTCAGAAGGGAGATTTGTGGAACAGAGAAAAGGAGAAATCAGCTCTTCTGTGAGAGGGCTGTTGGGCACAGTAACGGGAGGAGGTGGAGGGAGGTGAATGGATGAACCCAAAGGGAGATTGGGACCTTCAGCAAAGAGTTCTCAATGCTAAGGAAAGATTCCTGTCAGTAGGGCAAAACCCATGTGCAAATCACATCCATAGCAGTGTAGACAAATCCAGATGATACTTTCTGTGGGGAGAGCAAGTGTCGTTTTGAAATTTAAGTTCCTTAAAGCATGGGAATTTGTTTTACTTACCACTCTAGCGACAGACCCCAGAACAATTCTTGGGACAGAGAAGGCGATCAGTAAGCATTTGTTGGGTGGATAAGCAAATGAATGAATGCAAAGATTGAGAGATCAGGGAGGAATTGCACTTTAGACCAGAGATAGTAAGAGGCAGATCTGGTTTACCTCTGTGGAATGCAGTATTACCAAGCAGGCTATTACCACCTGCCCTTGTCTGCCTGGGGAGCAGACAAAGAAACCAGGGGTGGGAATCTTAGGTGAGAGACAGAGATTGTCTGCAGACCTGAGTGGGGGCAGAAGCTGGGACTCTTCCTGCTACACACACCCTGTAACAACTCTCACGGGCTTGCCTTATGAGCCCCATAAAAATAAGAAGGAGTGAAGACACTGGAGAGCATTTCTAAGAATTCCTTTGTGCTTCCAACACCCTGTTGTTATCTTTTGCAGGTGATCTGCTCCCCACCACTGCTTTTACAGGAATAACTCCCACCCCAGCCCTAAAAGCTGATAGGCCAAGCCATTGGCTGTTGGAAGAAAAGCCTGCGGATAGGAAACTGACAGAGTAAAATTCCTTAGCCTGCATTTGATTTTTAATGAAGTTTTAGAGTAATTCATTGCTATGCTCTTTATACAAGTAAAAATTTTTCCCTTCATTTTGTCTTAGCTGGGCTTTAAATGCTTTGGAACCTCCAGAGTTCCTATGTAAATGCTTAGGATTTCTTTTAGCACCATCCAAATCAACTGGGGTGCTTCAGACAGAGTTTTGTGAACACAGTGAATCACGGGACACTGTGCTCCAAAGGTCAGCCTTCCACTTTTCAGGGCAGGAGCTCAAAGTGGGAGGAGGCAGCAGTGAAGGAACCAGAAGATACTTCTGTTCTTGTCTCAGCTGTCCCCAGGTGAGCACCTTCACCTGCTCCACAACTCCACAATTCATCAGGGGAGGATATTAGGGTTCTCCATTACCCAGAGCAATTCTCCAGCAAGAAACAAAGAAAATACAAATGAAATGAAGAGTAAAACTGACTTTCCATCCCAACTAAGTATCGGAATTGGAGGAATGCACAGGGCCTATGGCCTTTCAGAGCAGTCTCTCCATCTATCCAGCTGGCGGGTGAAGCACAGGGGACGCAGCTGGCTGTGGAAGCCTGGGGTGAGGTGCAGTGAGAGCAGTGTCAGGCTGCAGAGCCCCTGACCTCTGAGGGTGGGTCCACCCATCATGGCGGGGCAGAGAACCGGGTATGAGGAACTTGCAAGGAAGTGCAGGAGGGGAAGTGAGACTGAGTGAGGAGAGCTGGCCTGAGGCATCAAAGGGCCCTCCTGTGGGAAAGACCCATGATCTGACAAACACTGGCTTAACCCCGTCTCCAGAGTGACTGATGGATGGTTAACTGAATGACTCTGTTTAATGACTGTTTGGAAAAAGGAGGTTAAAACCCCAGCAGAAAATGATCCCCTCATCCCTACACTCAGCTCGCACTTGGTCCTGCCCTTGGAACAGTGACAATGACTTCCATGTCCTGAGCAGACTGATGTTAGAAGTTCAGTGCAGGCTCTTTTGGGAGATCAGAAATGTCTCCCTGTGCTTTGATCTCATTGGTCTCCAGGCTCCTCTACCCTAGTGCTATAAAGGAGCCCATAGCTTTCCCTATCTTGGCTTTCCAAATCCCTGGGGACTTTGCTATCATTTTTGAGCATTTTAAATCAAAATTCAGTTATTTCGAACGGATTGATTAAAGTCCCTCCCAAGGAAAGCAAGGGGGTAAACAGAGTCCTTGGCAACCTGCAGTGTTTCTGTGGGTCTCTGGGCTCCACACTGCTTTCAGTCTATTTTTCCAGTGGTACAAACCCAGTGCTTTCCTCTCACCATCATGCATCCCCACAGGACTTTGAGCGTGAGTGAGTCTTCCTTTCTGTATCCTGAAAGAAACATCCTAAGAGCCTAGGTTTTCAACTAAAATCACTGTAGTGAAACAATAAATAATCTGGAGATACACACATTTAGTTTATGAAAACTAACAAGTAAATGATACAGAAAGAGCTTAAGGCTCCCAAGCAGAAGTGCACCCTGCAGAAAGCCTGGGAAGCTCAGGGAGACGTCCTAAGTACACCTCCGCCAAGCAGGGGTTATCTGTGCATCAAGTGAGGTTTGAGACTGGCTGTCACCCAAGGCAGCCAATGACCAAGAGGATCAAGTGAGGCGTCTTCCTGCTGTGCTCAGTCCAGGGACCATGTGGCAAGCAGAACTTCAGAAATGCTCCATAATCAGTTCTGTGACCAGTATTACCCCAAGACCACTCAATGCTGCTCCATTTGAAAAGACACAGCCTCACAGCATTCCTAAACCTCAGAGGAGGCAACTCATCTTGAATTGCCAGAGTTATGGGGCCAACACTAAGCTAGGAAGGACTAGGGTACCAAACCACATAAGCTTCTGTGTCTCACTGCCAAGGTGTGAATCTCAGCTCTAATTCTATTGACAATGATTTGAGGCAAGGTACCTGATAGCTATAATTTGTTTAATTTGCTTCTTTACAAAATGGCAATGTTATTAGCGCCTGAGTTGTAAATTTATTGTAAAGGTTACGCATATTTAGAATAGAGTTTAGCCATAGTTACAATTCAATGAATTTTAAAATCTTTTTTTTTTTTTTGGCGGTACTGGGGATCGAACTCAGGACCCTGCGCTTGCTAGGCAAGTGCTTATTCCACTGAGCTATATCCCCAGCCCTTAATTCAATGAATTTTGAATCACTACTTACCACCATATTTTACCAATAAGATTTCTTACATAGGATAGATTCTATAATCAAGTTACTAGGAACTCAAATGCATTGTTTTGAGTTTATTTTAAATCAAGTGAAAGCTTCAAGGGAACTCAGTATAAGCCTTTTAAATCACTGGCTTTTATCCTATCTATTGAGCTCTAAGAAAGTATTAGACTATTCTTCATTAAGTTCCTTAGAGTGGTTTAGGTTGCACTATTCAAAGTGACCTATAGAAACCTAATATAAAAATCATACCATCAACTTCAGAAAAATAATGAGTTGAGAGCCAGTCCTGCATCTTGATCATACTGAACCTGAAGAAATCATTTAAAAGTGGGAAAACCAACTGATGACTGATCCTTACACTGTACCACTTTTTTAAAAAAGAAAGAAAAGAGAAATAAGGACGCATCATAAGCACAACTGAAGCTTGTAAAGCAAGCTGATCAGCATGTGAAGCTAAATTACAAACTCTAAATAGCCCAACATAATATGGTCCTCAGTAGCCAAGACTCCTTTTCACATCATCTTGAAATTTTTCTACTTAGAACTCTCTCCTGTCTGTGTCTCATTAACACTTTCATATATGAATGGCCCTATACGATCAACCAATAAATTCTTTTCTGCAGGTTCAGTATTTACACAATTCCTCATCAACTTCACCTGGAATCACAGCATCTGGAGGCTCAGAGGTTCTCTCCCCCTAAGGAATTTATGGTCTCAGCTTGCAAGATATGCATACTGACCTTGAACTGAGTATTTCAAATAATGTATTATCACATCAGTTTCTATAAAATTTTAAATATTTAAAACAAACAAACCACCATCCATGTCTTCCTACTGTGTTTAGTATAAAAGCCAAATTTTCAACATGGCCTATAAATTCATGTGGATTCCACCCTAAATTTCCACTCCATTTTGATGGCGCTCTCTCCCCTCACTCAAACTGAACATCACCAGGAACATTTACCCATACAGCAAGTCCATTAGCAGTTTTTTCCTTCTGGAATATTCTCCCACTATTTCCATTTAGTGCTACCCAATTAACTCACACCTACCTTCAGTCTAACACAGTTCTGTCTTGGGCCTTTGGTTGTATGAATTCATAGAATAGGTTCCATTTGTAAAATCAGTCAGGAATATACATTTAACAACAGGGGTATATTCTGAGAAATGCACCATTAGGCAATTTTAGTTGTTATGCAAACATGATTGCATGTACTAACAAACCAAGATAGCTACAATATGACTTAGTATAACCTTATGGAACCACTATGGTATACACAGTACACGACTGACCAAAACACTCTTATTGAGGTCAAGACTGTACATGTTTTTTATTGCAAATATTTAATTAATACTCACCATGTAGAATATAAAACTCAAGACCAAAGGTTATATTTGTTTACTCATGATTATATCAACAAAGCTCAGTCCTAGGTTATGCTTTATATATTCTTTTTACTTAAAATACAGAGCAAAGTTACGACTATGATTTTTATGGAATATTGCCAATGTGAAGCTCTTTAACCAAACTTCACCTTCTGAGTTAGAAGGAAATTAGCATCCATTTCTAAAACTTGATTTCCTGTCTTATTAATATTTTCTATTCCTCAATTTTGTGCTTAAGCACTTATCAATATTTAACATAGACTCTATTAAATTTGCCAGTAAAGTTGACTGTCTGGCTCCCATAGTAGAATGTTAACTCTGTGAGGAAAGACTCTTTCCTTCACAACTATATTCACAGTTCTAGAACAAATCTTACACCACATTAAGAACTCAATAAGTTTTATCCAATGGACATCTCAGCACCACACTACCAAACCCATTAGCTGGAATGTGAGTATCTTCTGAACAAAATCATTCATATCATAACATAAAGACAGATTTTGCTCATATAGCGAGTTTTCTAGACTAACAGTGCCCAGGGGCCACATGTAGCTACTGAGTACTGAAATGTGGCCAGTCCAAATGGGATGTACTCTAAGTATAAATTATAGACTGAATTTCAAAAATCTGTATAAAAAGAACAGCAAAATGTCTCATGAAAATTTTATACTGATTGCATATTTAAATAACATTTTGGAAATATTGGATTAAATACAACATATTAAAATGATTTAACCTATTTATTTTTACTTTGTATGAGGTTATTAGAAATATAAAGTGACATACATGTCCTGAATTGTATTTCTAGTGAAGAGTTCTGTTCTAGAATATAATTCTCCAGTGCTTTTAGAAACACTTTTTGTGGAAATGTGGGAGTGCAGATCAAAACACAGAAACTTCAGTCTTTTAAATCCTCTTTTAGAAGACTTCACATTATTTGCATATATGAAAGGAGAATTTTAAGAAATAAATTTCCTTTTGCATGCTTCTTTTAATCTCTTTCCTTTCCAGACAAGAAACAAATTTCGGGGGAAGAAGAGTATACTAGGATCCCCACACTCAAGTGATAGTAAAAGATGATGTACTTGTCTGTTCTGCTGACCCAGGTTTGATTGAACTCCCAAAGGAAACTGACCTTGTTGTCTTCAAGTTTATATTACTCTGTCATGATTCAAATTTACATTCTTCCTGAAATAATATATGTAGATTCTTTACAGGTGCTATCTCCATTTTATGATCTGGGCTAGAATGCATTATTTTGTATGGGCCTCTGGTCAATAAGATTTGAAGATGGTCATATTTTGAGCCTATCCTTGAGGGAATCTCACTTGCGTGAGGATGACACAAGAGCAGTTAATTTCAACATCATGTGGTACACCTCACTCTATGATAAGGAGAATTAGACATGCCCAAAACAGATGCCAGGGACAGTGAGTTAGTGATGCATGTGTGTATGTGTGCATATATGTTGGGGCACAAATACGGCACAAATAATCAGGGAAGGACTACTGCTGTATCTTTGCTTAAAGAACAGTGTTACAGATCACTCAGTAGTTAGGTCCTCTTGTCCCTCACCACTTCTGATGACATACGCACTAGATTAATTTGAAAGTGATCATTTCTCCCTTATCAGGACTTTCACTATAACTGTTCCTGGTCAGCGTGTGCCACTAGGGAGTAATCACATTATGGAGATAAGATAGCTGTGATGAAAATTTTCTGCATTTCTTTACTTTCTAAGAAACCCTGTTAACAACAACAAAAAAAAAGTAATGAAAACCACTGTCCTCCTTGAGCTCAAAGGCATGGTTTCACTCATTTTATTCAGCCCCTTGTCTGCAGCCTGTCTGCAAAACCTTTCTCAAGTGCTGCTGCATTCCACCAAACCCATGGCACAGTCCTGCGTGCAGCACACCTTTGGAAGGAGTAGGTGAGAGAAGAAACTACTCTTCTCAAATGGGACAGAATGCCCGCATGTTACCTTGTGCACATTTGGTATTAAAAGCTTCCTTCAATTCAGAAGTAGTGTCTGGATTCTATTACAGACATACAATTTAAGTGAGGGAATTTCAACTACTATCCAAATCACAGATCAACGACTTAGGATTCAAGTAGAAGGGGTTCAAGTTATTCTAAACATAATGGTTTTACATCAAATAAGATTCTCAGAAACTAAGTCATTAAGTTTAGAATAACTTACCTAAGTTTTCAAGCTATGTCCTTGGTTTATACACAACCTTTGATAGTGTAAAAACTGATAAAAAAATTATTTTACAGTTACCACTAAACCATAATTAAAGAGATAATTCATTATGTGAGTCAGGGACCCTATCATATTATATAACCAATTCAAAAATTTAATTATAACTTAGAATACAATTAAGGCTTTTATCTAATTTAAAAAATGATAACACATCACAGTTAATTACCT
This sequence comes from Dinomys branickii, assembly GCA_004027595.1. NCBI lineage: Eukaryota > Metazoa > Chordata > Mammalia > Rodentia > Dinomyidae > Dinomys > Dinomys branickii. The sequence goes on from PVLD010011467.1 coordinate 54,203, forward strand.
TGCCTGCCAGGAGGCCCAACTGTACTAATGTTCAAATTAGATGACTATATCAGCGCACTCGAGGGTCTCCCAAATAGTGCTCCAAAGATCTCTATCCCAAGATGCGTTTCCCCAAAATGTGTTTAATAGCCACATATGTCAGAAAAGATACTTATAATTCAACTGGCCACTCCACTGTGCTAAGACAGCCAACAATAAATGTTTGCTTTTGTTGTATTTAACTTTTTTATGTGACCACAGAATTCCACTTTTGCCTCATACCTGTTATCTCAGAGTATGCAAATTTGACCACTGACTGGTTAATTTCTCTCCTTTTTCTAGAGATTCTTCTTGCTTTTCCTAATTGTGTCTGTCTTTGCTGCACACATTACAAGGCACCGATAATCTCTAAGTATGGGCATGCATGTGTAGATATGGACGGACATATTCACACATGCATAGAAATGGGTAAGTTCTACCCCAGTTTTGCTTTCCCTTCTTTGTATACCGTGGCATGTATGTGCTGATTAACAAGAAAGTCACTGTCTCAGCTGGCCTGTCCAGCCACTGACCCCTAGTCTGTTCTGGCAGGACTGTATGTGAGCAAGAGCCTTCTAGGGAAAACCCAAAGCCCTTCAGGAAGTGGTGTGCGCTAATGTGCTCTAGTAGCTGCTGAGTTTCCTTCTGAGTCAGGGCTGCCACCAGAGGGTCCCCAGGAATTGACACCTCTCTGAAAAGATGTACTGATGCTAGTGCTGAGGTCATGACCACCTTTCCCTTAGTTAAGGGCTCTCTAGGGCTTTTCCCAAGTTACTAAGATTAACAGAATTCAAACCAGATTTCAGCCCAGGCCCCGCCCGCTCTCTGAATTCCCCTCATTTCCTCATGTTAACACTTCCTTGGAGCAGCTTGGGGTTCTGCTCAGGGTTTCATGTCTTTCCACTATGACCTGCATATCCCCGTGCTGCCTCCAAAGCAGCATCATAAACACATCCTCATGGGTCTCTTTCGCATTTGTTCCAGATCTTCCTTTGAGAAGGCTGAGTTGAAAAAGTGCTAGAAGAATACTATGGGCTTGGGACCGCAGTAATAATGCTCCTTCACGTGACAAGACCTTGAGTTCTTCTGCCCTGTGCTGGTCTCCAGAGCCTCAGATCCGCAGGGCTATGTTGTGCTGGTTTCTACAAAAATACTTGGGTTCGGTGAAAGGTGGTGAATTGCCAAGGTATCCCCTTGACCTTGCTCCAGATTCAGCCTGCAGACCCTCACTTAGGCCCGGCTTTCCCATCAACATCCAGCATTGTTCTTTGGACCAAATCAGTCACAACACATAAACACACATACACACATCAATGTTTCCTAAACCCTGACCCACAAACCAGAAACCCTTGAAATACTTATTGTAAGATTATATTTTAATGGGAAAATTGGGGAAATCTGAATTTGTAGCTTATGAACAATAATGCTGGAAATTAACGCTAGGCTTCTACATACATAGCCAAAGGAATTGAAAGCAGGAACTCAAACAGATTCTTGTACATGAATGTTTGTTGTGGCATGGTGTTTGTTGTCATAGCCAAAGGACAGAAATAATTTAAATGTTCACAAACACATGAATAAGCCTGGGATATAGCTCACTGGCACAAGCACCTCCCTGGCAACTGCAAGATCCTGAGTTTGATGCCCAGTACCAAAAAAAAAAAAAAAAGGCAAACAAACTCATGAATAGATGATATGTACACTCAGTGGAACATTATGCAGCTATTAAAAGGAATATGATTCTGATAAATGCTACAATGTGAATGAACCTGAAGGACACTATGCTATGTGAGATATACAACACACAAAAGACAAATCTTACATGCTTCTATTCATCTGAGAAACCAACAGTGTTTAAATCCATAAAGACAGAGCACACGATGGTGGCTGCCAGGGACTGAAAGGAAGGAAGGGTTAGGAGTTAGAGTTTAATGCAGACAGAATTTCTGATTGGAAGAATGACAAAGTTCTGTGACAGAGGGTGGTGATAATTGCACAACAGCGCAAGCACATTTACTGCCACGACACGTGCATTTTTAAGTGGCTAAAATAGTAAATTTTGTAATACAGATTTTGACAGCAATTTTTATAAATTGGGGAAATGGGATAGCGGTAAAACAGATGCAGAATTCTTGATGCTATCTTTGGGACATTTTTGTCAACCTAAATTTATTCCTCAAAAAATGTTATGAAGAAAAACACAAATGAATTGGGCGAACACCACCAACAAGAAAAGCATGTTTCTACCCTCCATGCTCAACTTTATCAGGATCTCTGAAGTTAGGAAGGGAGCAAAAGGCCACATTTTTAATGAGGTCTAAAATGTAAGAACTACTCTCAGACAGTCCTATGTTTTTCAAATTAGCCTCGATCTCTCAGCCTCTGTTAGTAAGGAGTAGAATAAAGGCTGTGTGGGAACCCCTGGGTCACCAACTTCTCATATAGATGTTGCTTTACCCCTGTGCTCTGATTAGGCTTTTGAGCTCATCATGGACCACTGGGATTGTGTGCCGCTCTGGAACTAATGGCATTGCCAGGTGCCCACTCACTTCCCCAATCCTCTCTCTCTCCACTTCCACCTTTCCACCTTGTAAAAATGGCTCCTTTTCTGGGAAATTCAGTAACCATGAACTGATTGGGTCACGACCAAGCTTATTTCTTTCTCTGTTTCCCTGGGTCACTTTCAATGACCCCTTCCACAAGGGTCAGAGCCAGATTTGTAACTGAATACAAGAACAACAAGCAGGAAAAGGTGCCAAGAACATCAGGCTGTAAAGCCTTCACGTTCCAATGCTACACACAATGAAAAGAAAGAAACAGGCTGCTCTGATAGCTCTGAGCACATCAGGCTGGGAACTGGATACCAGGGAATGAGGAGTCCTGTTTCCTCCATGACCGTCAAAACCTATCCATTCTTAGCGCTTTGTTTTGCCACTTGTAAACGGGCAGAGTTGGACTGCATCAGCTTTGAAATTCAGTGATTAAGCCAAGTGACCTGAAACGGCCACCCTCCTTGTGAGCGAAACTTACACTTTTGCTAGTTCAAATGTTTTTCGAATAAAATATCTGGCCCTAGGATGACTCAAAGGAAGCTTCTGGAACCAAGAACATCAGCTCTTCTTATTCTGAAAGGGGGGAGTGTAGGAGAAAGAGACACCAGCACATATCTGAGAGGCCATCCAAGTCAACTGCATTCTTTCGTGTGCATGTACATGGCTTTTCACCTACCGCCTACTCAGTGTTGAAAAAAGGAAAATGTGACTAGCACACAGGAGGTGCCCAAAGCATATGAGGCAGTCTCAACTGGGCCCCTGGGCTGTCTTTTTGTTTTTCTCCTGCCCAGTAATTTCTGACCTTTTGTTAAAGAAAACAAACAAACAAACAAAAACTCTCCTGTATGACCTGGTAGAACTTACTCAGCTAGTTCAGTCTCTGGAGCATTGGGATCTGAGCTCCCAAAGGTGGAGACCATGTGCTCCTTCTCAGGGTTGGAAGTATGAATACTTTTCATAGCTTTTAGGAATGAGTGGTCCAGCAGTGATGAATAGTACCTAATTATTACTGCACAGGCCGATTTAGCATCTTTAGCCCAGGTGGGAAACAGGCCACCTGAGAGCTGACCCAGAGCCCAAAGGAGAATGCGAAAAAATAAAGCAAAACAAACTGTGAAGCCTGCAGTTCCCTCTTACTCCAGTACCCTTGGCTGGATGAGCCCAGTAAGGTCTAGACACAGGGGCTTCCCTGTGTATCTCAGCTTAGATTGCTTTGCTGGACTGGAGGTAGAGCAACCTGCTAAGCAATACCATGAGCCTCTCGGAATCTCACCATTCCTCTTGCTGCCTCGCCTCTCTCTTACAAGCAGGGTATCATTCTGCTTGGTTTATGGGCCTTTGGTTCATGCTTGTTGCCATTGGGGCTGCTGAGATGGTTGTTATTATTACTTTTTTTTTTTTGAAATTTGCAAGATGAGTAGGGATAATTTCATAGTCACTGACACAATGTTTTCATGACTTTCCTATTTTCCCTGACCCTGAGGATCAAAGCAAAAGTTGGTTTTGTTTTTGTTTTTTATGAAGTTCCTATTGAGCCATGTGTGGCTGAAGAGAGGCCAGGCCTGGGGAGAGGGGAATGCCTAAGGCTGATGAACCCAAGACCACAGCACACCTCTGCAGGCAATGGGTGCAACTTACTGGCCCGAGCAGGCTATGAGAAAAGGGGACTCAACTCACAGGCTGAAACCTGGACAACCCACAGCACTAAGGCGGGCTGTGAGCACTCATTGGGCTGAGTTTGAGCCTCAGCTGCCTGCTTTGCATTTCAGACTGGAGGAGGCAGAGTAGGTGAGAAGCTGTATCTGACCGTGTTCCCATGTCACTCTGCTCATATTTGCCTACAGACCTCGGGCAAGTTACTCAGAGCCTAAATTCCCCTCCTATGAAGCAAAGTTAGCAGCACCTCATTAGAAGCAGAGTGCCCGAGAACATTCAGATATCCAATAAGAGCAATTCTCCCTTTACCTTCCTGTTTGCCCTGTGATAACTTTTGTCTTTCAGCATCTTTCTGAAAAGAATTTAAATGAATAGTAGCTTTCTCTTACAGAGTTATATATAAAGAATAAATCCCTTGCTAAGGTACCTTTCTTTTTCTACTGTGTGTGTCATTGCCTCATTGCAGATCCCTGAATGCTGATCGCGTCTATGTCCTTATCCTTAACCATATTTCCTCATTTAAGGGGAAAAAAAACAAACAAACAGAACTTGCCTGCTACCCCAGCCAACATAAAATTTCAGAGCATCTCTTAATACAAATGATTTCCACAGGTCTCCATGCTGGCGGTTTTGGAGTTCTGATACTGAGTGATGTGCTATCAGGCAGTGTCAGTTGAGTTGACTGCATATGACTTTCATAATAAAGATTAGACCCAGATAATCCCTGCCCACAACATGATGATGCGCTAATCCTGTCCCAATGAAGGGCTCCTTTTCTCCTTTGAGTCACAAGGGACCATCATATGATACATGAGAAATGGAAAAGCCTATCAGAAATGCCACCACGCGCACTACCCACCAACTGGGCTTCAGGGTCAGCGAACCCTCTGGGCTTTAGTTTGGATCCTGACATCTGAGTGATCTCCTTACAAGCACAGCAGGCACCAGGGTCATTTTCAGAGCAGAGAGGTGAGCAGAGAAAATACCTGTCAAGGCCTCTGCACCAAATGTGGCTCCATGTAAAAAGACAGGCCAAGTACAATTTTTCTTATTGTGGTTACTGGTCAGGGAGAAATAACAAAGATGGAAACATATATCCTCAATGAGCAAAGGAAGAAGGAAAGCTAAGTTCTAGAAAGGAAGATTTTCTAAGTTCATTTCTGAGCCTGAAATGCATCGATAGACCCTTCTGGAAATCCTTCCATGCCTCTCTGTCCTACGACCATGCACCTGAGATGGGGTAAAGCAAGGGCACTGGCTCACCTCACCTCACTGCTGCTCAGAGCACCCCAGCTCCACAGAGGGCTTGCAGCCCCGCTGTTTGATCTTATCAGCCTGTCAGGGAGGTGAAGTGTATGCGTCAAGCTCTTCGTGCCTGTTCATCATTGTGGTTGCCCCCAAGTGGAGCCAGCAAGGTAACACTTGAAGCCATTTCTGCAGAGAACTGCACAAAAAGCAGCAGCTGGCGGCAGCTCGGCGGTTCCACTGCAGTTTTCTGAGGAAACACCCACAGAACGGTAAGGCAGCTCCAGAGACACCACAAAGCACACAGTGACACTTACGCATGCACGGACACACGCTCCACGGCAACCTAAACCAGAGCCCTGGGGCTACAGGAAGCGCTCCTGTGCCAGCCAGGAAGTCCAGTGAAGATGAAATAGTGTTTGTCCATGGTAGCAAGGCAGCCAGAGGCAACACCTTGGTGTATGGATGCCACATTCTTGGAGGAGGGGAGTTTTGAGGAGGAAAAAGGAGAAAAAAATAATCCTTGCTAGTTCTCACCGTTGAACCTGAGGGTTCCTACTTTGGAAAACTAAAAACAATTCCATTCTGAAGGCAAAAGCATGAGGAGTAAAAAAGTCCAAATTAAAGCCCTTGGAAAGCCAAAGACATTTTCAATCTGCTGAGCAGCGGAGTCCTCAGGAACTGACTGATGATAATTGGCATAATTGTTCTGGTGTAAAATAAAAAAGGTTTTGTTTGTTTGTTTGTTTGTTTCTTCTCAAAGCAGAATGGCAACCTTTGGTATAAGTGTTTAAACCACCTGAATTTCCACCACAGTTACCACTGTCGATCCTCAGAGTGACAAACAAAACACAGAAGCAAATGAAACTGACCCACAGCATCCAGCAGAGGGAACAGATGTTAGACACTAAAAGACGGAAAAGCTATAGTGAGCATTCACAAGACAGCATACATAAAGTTATGAGAGGTAGTTATTTCTATCTAGAATTCAGGTCTATTCAACAAACACTTTAAAAGTAGTACACAAACAGTTAAAGGGATACACATGAATGACTGAAACATGATCATTATTTTCTAGAAGTACAAAAACTCTGCACAGCATACAAGGTGTGTATTTTTATATCATGTATTTTTATCAGTTCATTTACAGAGACAGTGATTACATGTATAGTGGGGAATTGGATCACGTACACAACACGTCTTAATTCTTTTTCTTCCCTTCCGCTCCTGACCCTCCTTATTTCCTGGAACTCTTGATCCCCTTTCCATTTGAAAAAGCTCTGTTGCCTTTTTCAGATTGTCCTTTATTTTTCTCTCTCTTCCCTTTCTTCCTTCTCACCCCCACTGCTTTTTCTCCTTCCTATTTGAAAAAGATTCTCCCACTTCCTCTTATCTACCCCTTATTTTACTCTTTCATGATATTTTGGGTTTCTCACATAAGAGAAACCATGCAATATTTAACTGTGTGGGTCTGAGTTCCTTCATTTAATAGTATGGCCTCCTGGTGCATCCATTTACCTACAGATGCCTCGAGTTTATCCTTCTTTATGGCAGAATAGTACTTCACTGTGTATAAACGCCACATTTTCTTTATCCATTTATCTGCTGATGGGCATATAGGCTGTTTCCAAGATTTAGTTATTACAATTTGTGCATAGAAACACAAAAATTCTTAAAGAAAATCAGCCATGTTAACACATACCTAGTATGTGAAAGTAGAGAATTATCTTTACACTATTTTAAAAGCTACTTATTTTTTCTAGAAAAGGATACACACAGGCTTCATGCTGTATACTTCTTTCCACCTTCCAGATCTCTGAGATTTCTCACAGTTAAGCTTAGCAGACCCAAAAGACATTACCATGGATCTGGAAGAAATCCTCCAGCCAAACACACAATGTCTTAAAGCAGCCCTGCTTAAACATTAACACACACAAAAATCATGAGAATTTTGCTGAAACACAGGCTATGATTCAGTTAGTCTGGAATGGGCCTGGAGAATTGGCAGCTTTTGTAATGTCTGCAGATAACAAACATGCTCATGATGTGCAGAGCAGTTTGACTAGCAATATCCTGAAGTAGGAATCAAATTGTACAGAGTCATGTTCAATTCACATTTTTTATGCAAGATACAGTTATTGTGAATCAACCATGAAGTTGGCTTACACAAAGCCAAAGCAGTCCCTTCCCTTAAAAGATATTGACAATATGTAGTTATTTGGAATCCACGGACCTGTTTTGTATCCAGCAGAATCCATGGGAAGCAGGAACAACAAGATAGCAATAGCAGTGTCAAGGGGTCTGGGGCTCACATTGGCTTTGCTCAGTCATTTCCTTATGGTGGGTTACGGTGATTTGTATGGACATATATTTGTACAGCAGAGGTTGCTCTGGGACGCAGCACAGAGCTCTCAGACCTAGCAAGCAGAGAGCAGCCCTAGGGAACACAGAGCACCATTTGCCTTTCTCTCCAACTCACCAGCTGCTCCCCAGAATGTCCTGCAGGCTGCCTGAGCGGCTGTGGGCATGCTGAACACCCTTTCCACAATGGCCTTCATCACTGAAATGAAATCTGACACCACAATTGTCATTTTATTGAGAGGATGATAAAAGTCATTTAACCTTTCCACTCGCTAAGCTGATAATTCCCACTGCTGCTGCTCCCAGTGAACACGCGTTCCTGAGCTTCGCCAGAACGGCAGACTCAAGTTACACAGGGCCTGCTAAAGCGCGGCATCTTCCCTTTGCATGTTAGAAGTTCATTTCTACCTGATCACTGTCAAACTTCCCACAAATGGAGTTTCCACACTCCAGTTTGAAGCAAGCACCTTGACTTCCTCCCCATTCACAGCATGAAGAGCATCAAAGGCCCAGATCAACAATGAAAGGAGATTCTGCGCACAGATGAAGCCCGGTCTCCACTGACTTACAGCTGTCAGGGAGATAATTGATGTGTCTCCCAGGGCATCCATAGTTTCACACCACGAACCTGTTTTTGTTCTGTTGGGAATTAACCCTGTCACTTTGTCTAATTCTCCACTGGTAAGAAACGTTCACTGCCAGAGATTAGTCATTGGTGATACAACCACTTGCACTTGATATTTAGCTGTAATATTTAATATCCTTTAAATGAGAGACAAGCCTGAGCGTGCAGGAAAGGCTGCCACATAAAGAAAAAAAAAGAGCAACTGTCCTTCCGGCTATAACTCCACGTGAATTATGGTCTACACCATTTGAACTAACTGGTTTAATCTAAATCTTGGAAACAGGGAGACCCAACCAGAGATTTGAAAGGCTGTCTGAGTATACTTCCAGATAGGCACTTGCTCACTCACGGTGCAAATATTTAGTGAACATTTTCCATGGGCAGCTACCATTGTAGGACCTTCCCATTGTTTCAGTAGAAAATACTCTGAAAGGTGGTAGGATCGGCTAGGAACCACTGCAGGAGCTTTAAAATGCAAAAGCAAGAAAACAGTAATGTAGTAAACACCTTGAAAGAGGAGAGTTGGGCTCTGACCCTAGTTCTACCCTGAGCAGGCTGGAAGAATTTGAGCTGGATCCAATGTCTTCTTCTGTGGGTCCTTGGTAAAACTGATGTTTTATTAATTCATGTGGTTAAAAACTACCTCATCTTCTAAGGATATTCTGCCTCTATCCTCTATATCCTTTATCTTGCAAGTGATCGCTGGTGGAAATCCAAACAGCTCAACATAAGGGACCTGCAGGCGATATGTTGTACAAATTTCGTCACCAGCTCCCTAAAATACTTTCTGTCTGCCACTATTTCACAAGCCAGGAGGGAACTGACTCTACGCAACCTAAAAGGCAGGTCTAAAGATCTCTGTAGTTTCTAGAGAGGGCATACTTTATCTGCTTTCAGAAAATTAAAACTAACAAGACCAGGGTGGACACAAATTACATCCTCAATTAATTTTTCTCTGGATCAACTTGGATATTTGGGGAAAAGCAAATTGAAAAACATGTCATAGCTATGTTATAGTTATGACATAGGTATGACAGCGGGGCTCCACTGAGGGGCCCTGCTCAGGGCACCTCATGGACTGGACCTGCCCCCAGTCCATACTGTGTGACATTTTTGTTTCTAAGTTTAACAGAAACTTTGGTCAAATTTTGTCTACTCTATCTCATTTAACTGTCATAGTAATCCTGTGTTAGAAGTTATTTCCTCCATACTATAGGTAAAGAAGCTGAGTTTGAGAAGGTTAAATTACTTCCCAAAGATAGATGCTCCTCCTTTAATGACTGAATCATATTCCTGTTACTATAAATTGATCACTAAATGAGAAATTGCATATAGTATGTACATCACAATATTCAGAACAAAGAAATGGTCAAATAAAACTCAATTACTTTCCTATACATTTATTTGTCTGTTATATACAGTACTTAATATACAACAGAACATAAAATTACAGTACTAACCTGTACAAATAGCAAATATTACAGTACCCTATAAACAAGGTATACTGTACAAAAATACACACGAGAGCTCTCTAAACAAGACATAGAGAAGTGTACAAAAAAGGTGGGCTGTAAGTCCAAGTGGCGGGTCATAAGTCTAAACAGTGCGCCTTGGACGTATGTCTGAACAGTGGTTAAACAGGGAGGTCATTAAAGGAGGACTATCTGTACCACATTTCTTGTACATAGTAGAAACAGAATTTAAGCCCAGATCTGACCATGGCTACTCATAGATATCTACTTGAGCTTACTCACATGTAAAATGTAAACTGCAGTGGGCCCGGTGGCTGCTCTGCTGAGGGCCCCGCTCAGGGCACCTCATGGACTGGATCCGCCCCCACCCTTAGCAGGGTGACAGGGTGGACCCGGGCGGTCCACTGCGAGCATATGTGGTTTCCCACCTCCAAGCATGGCAGCTTGTATACACCCATGTATGTTATAGTATAGTCTGAGGCAGCTATATCTCTTCCCAAGGCGAGAGTCCAAGGATATAGATAAACCCAGGAGTACAGTTATTATCACAGGGAAGATAACTGATTGAGTGGTAGAGAAACGGAGATGAGGGAGGAGAAAAAACGAACTGATCAAAAGGGCCATCATCTGTGTAACCTGAGTAACAAAGATGAAGGTAACATTATGTAGGACAGCATCCAGAGCTAATTCCCTTCTATGTTCTCTCTAATTCTGTATTTCCTCAGTCATTTTTGTATTAGCAGAAATGAAGACAACTTTATATTATACAGCATCCAGTGCAAATTCCCTACTATCTTATCTATAATTTGGTATTTCCTTTAATGTTTTTGTGTTAACTAATGTGAAGACAACTATGTAATACAACATCCAGTTCTAATTCCCTACTATATTCTGTATAACTTTGTATTTTCTGTATTGTTTATGGCTTTTCTGGTTCATATGTCTCCATTCTTTTGTCTTTAAAATAAAATTT
>PVLD010011468.1:0-65150 GCA_004027595.1 Dinomys branickii
GCGTCTCCGCCGCCACCAAGCCGATCTCTGTCGGGGGTCACCGGGGGGTTGCACCGTCTGGGGGGGGGGGCGGGAGGGCCCGAGGCGGCCGCGCTCCCACTGCGCCTGGACCGATCCCCGCTTCTTCCCCGCGGGGATCGTCCCCGGCTCCCAGCGTCTGGGACTTTCCCACGTCTCGCCCCGGAAGCCTGGTCCGCCCTACCACATCTCCCCCGGCATCTCAGAGAAACACGCCCAGTTTAAACTTCCCAGCCAAGGTTCCGGCATTCACGCTCACCAAGTCTGTCTCGAGCTGGTGGTGTTTATTAAGGAGGTTCGCTCCCTTGCTGCTCACCCGGTCGCCATCTTCCCCGGATCCCTTTCTCAGTTTTTAAATACCTCCCTTTCTCTCTATTCCAACTGTCATTGTCAGCATAGCCCCTATACTTGCTGGTGTGGCTCCTATGTATAGCTTGTATAAATGTTTCTAAACAATTCCAATTTACTCTGCCTGATTTTGTCCACGATTATATTTGTATATGTCAAAACATATTCTGATTTTTTATTTATGAAATCTAGGAAAATATGAGAAGCGATGGCCAATAAGTAGATCATTTCATAAGGTTTCAGGTGCCTGTGAACCATTTGGTCACTTGAGGAAGGCTTCTGGCCCCATATGGAAAGGGATGAGTGAGAATTAAAGGAGATACCACCCTAAACCGAGAATGATGCCTTTCTCCACAGCTGGTTTTATTGCATAAGAGATGAACTGATTTGCTATCGTTGCTATAATTATATCTCAGACTAAGTGTCTTAAACAGACTGAGAAGTTTATTATATCACAATTCTGGACCCTAGAAGTCAAAATCCTAGGTGTCAGTAAGATGGGTTCTTTCTGAAGCTCTAAGAGAAAGTCTATACCATACTTCTCTCCTAACTGCAGGTGGTTTGATGGAAATCTTTGGCCCTCATTGCCTTCTGCTTGTTCACCCTGGTCTCTGCCTACATCTTTGCGCAGCTTTCTTCCTGAGTCAATGAATACGTCCAACTTCTCCTTTTCATAAGGACTCTAGTCATAGTGGAACTCAGTAAGAGAAAGCCTAGAACAGTGGAAGAAAATCTAATGCCTACTGCAACAGGTTGTTCACATCATTGAAAGCTCAAAAGGATTTGCCATCATTGGGCTAGAAGATCCTTAAAAGACACTACCAACTCACCATGCCATTACTATGACCTTGGGAAGTGCATTTGGAAAGCACACTGGGAGGAATGAACTATAAAAGGAGGACACAAAGATTCTTCAAAACCAGACCCACTTCTTAATAGCATTTCTGGCACATAGTCAAAGACTAACACCAAGAAGCTCTCAGGAATAAAATTGCCAAGGGAATTGAGGGGTCCCAGGGGATGGTATTGTGTCAACCATTTTACCAAAGTCTCAGGGTGTTTGGATGGGGTTGACGAATTACTGAAATTAAAGTCCAGTCTAACTCTTTATATCCAAATTCTAGTTGTGCATAAATGGATGAAAGAGAGAGGAATTTGGCAAAGTAGTCTCTCCACCTAAGAGAAAGTCAATATGGGAAGGGGCTATATAAAATGATTTAGAAAAAAGGGCACAAATAAAAGAGGTGGGAGAACTACTTTAAATTCGTATTCTGACACTGACTAAAGGATTTTAGGCAAACTTCTTTATCTCTGAACTGCACTACTCTTATTTTGAAATATACATTTTAGAGGGTGGCACAACTGATTAAAGGAGATAATGAATGTGAAAGTACCACTCAACTCTAAGAGATGCCTCTACAAATTTGTAAATACCATGATCAAACCATGTTTTTTAAATCTAAAATATTTAGCACATGGTAGATATGCAGCAAATATTTGTTGAGTGAGTGAATTCATGAATAAATGAGTGAACAAATGAATTCAATCTGGTGCATAACTGCATTCAGAACACAATGCCTGGACCTCAAACCTAAATACAGACATCTTCACAACTTCTAAATAAGACTTCTATATGTTCATATGTACAACTTGACTGCCCCATAACCTCAAATACAACAGACATTATGAAGCATCTCAATTATTGCAAAGAAACTTTCTTTATGTGGCTGCTGCTTGTGTTCTACGCAGCCTATTGGAAAGACCGTATCATGTAGCAAAACTCCTGAGGGTTTTCTAGACATCACCCCCTCAGGTCCTGGCAACATCTCCCTAGGTACTGACCACGTCTGGCACACTCTTCCAGGGATGAACAAGTGAACTCAGAAAACAAATTCATAACAGGCAACATAAACCTCCAGCAGTGATTATTCTGGAGTCCTGTGGCCATGTGGGAGACCTTTGTGCTTGGTGTTATGGCTGAGCATTATTACTGTATATTGCAAGCTCTGACCTGGGGTTTCATTCTGCATCTGGTGACTCACTGTTTTTTTTTGGGTTTTTTTTTTTGTTTTTTTAGTACCTACATTGTTTCTTGTACATTGACCAAAATGTTCATCTAAAAATCTCTTACTTTAGTACAGGACAAAGCAGGGGCTGGGAAGAGAGAAGTCAATTTTAATGCAGGAGAAACTGGACTGGTTGTGAGAAACATCCAAATAGTATGTTGTAAAGGGGCATTTTGGGGGGAAATTATCCTTTAAAGCACAGATAATACTCATCATGCAGAATCTATAGCTTCAGTCTTTAGAATAATTGGCCTACAATGCTTTACCCTAACAACAGCCTTTTAGATCATCAGATCCTGGAGGGAGGTACTTTACAGCATTTAAATAAACCTAAGTTATTGGGCTCTAAAGAGCATAAGTGATCATCATTTTTTATTTGATCAAAATGGTTTGCAATTATTCCTGCTGGGAGATTTATCCATTTGCATCTTACAGTGAGTTTTAGAATTTTATCCCCTTGATCTTGCCATAATATCATGATTAATTGATTGATTCAAGGGTTCAAGAGTCAATAAACTCCGAATTTGTTATTATTTATTATTTAACTGCCCCGAGTGTGGTAGCTGGCATTCAGAGGCTAAAGAAAAGGCAGCCCATTCTCACAGCTTCTTAAAGAATTTATTATATAGGGCTGAAAGAGATTCTTCCTTTTGTCCCATTATAGAAATACAAGTGGGGAAAAGATTACAAAAAAAAATCCATTTACATTAGCATTTCCTTACATGTGCTCTAAACATCTAGATTGTTGCTCGCTTTTAAATTAATATTTAGTTTCTACACATTTATGTGGGTTCACATTTATAACTGTAGCTCCCTCTGAAACTAAATCCCACTTTTGTTGTTCTTCATGTTATAAAAAAAAAAATGATTCCGCTTGTGCATTTTCTTACAAAACACACAGGCACAGTGAAACAGAGATAAAACCGTCTTCAGTTCAGAAGAGTGAAAAATATGTAAGTCCAGACATGTAGATGGCACCTTGGTGGCCTGTGTACTTTGCTTAAATTAGGACCAAAGCCTCTTCCACCTGAATAAACACTCCTTCAAAAGATGAATTGAGCAATAGCAAGGAAGAGATCACCAATCCTCCCAAAGCATAACCTTTTTAGGGTGGCCGGATTTCCTGTCAGTTCTGTGGGCAAGTGCGAATGTGACGAAATTTGCCAAATGAGCGGTATCATAGTGAATACATGTGTTACCAAGTTTATTATGTAATTCTCAAATCCTGCGTGTTAAAATAGATGATAAGTTTGCACAGTATAATTATAAAGAGCTTTAAAAAGGGTGCCTTGCTTTGGAAATGAGGTCTTGCATGGGTATGATAGCCTCCATCCAACGACAAGCCAATGGCAGTGTGCTGATTTGGTAGCTGTTTTTACATTTTACAAGGGATTAAATAAAGATATAGAGAGCTTAGTGAATTTTTCCCAAAGCTGCTAAAATAGTCAGTATTAGCACCAAGATGTAAAAATCCTCACTCAGGATTTTCAGAGAACTGTCTCTCCCTGGGCCACATGTCTAACCATAAACTGTCAAATTATACAGAAATGCTGTTACACAAATATGCTACTCTCACTCAAAGCTCTAGGAGAGATGTTTGCATAATCCAAAATGGAATTCATCACCAAAGACCCAATAAAAACCCAAAGGTGTAAGGATGCTACTGAGCCAAGATTGATACTATGTCCTAAAATCACCAGCTGTGTAAAATGTGAAACTCTCCACCCTACTGCTGTCCTGATGGAATCTGAGGAGAGGCACATGCAATGCCACATGTCCTGCATGACAGGCAAGACAGCAATGGTCGACCAGATGTTCTTTTCCTTCTCATTTGCATGGCTAAGACATATGTTAACTGGGGAGAATGAAGTCATCTCTTAAGCATTAATATGAATAGCTTGAAATATAATTATTTTAAATCATAGATCCCACACCTGTCATGAGTAATGGTGTTTGAACTTCCAAAAACAAGCATGTCAGGTATACCCTAACACCTTATGTAGATGATGGTTTTGGTGCTTCACCACACATTTGTCATCCCTGAAATAAATCACAGCTCTTTGCATCCAATCTTTGCAATTGCATAGTTTTATCTGGAGAAAAGATCTGGTTCCCTTACATGTGTTAAACTTGGGAGTATTTCAACTCTTGCAATAGCAATATTTGGATGTCAGTAAGATCTAGATTTCAGCACCAAGAGATGATATGGTATATAAAACATCTGGTGTGCTTGTGAGAGAGTATTATATTTAAATCAGTAGTTTCCATGTTCCTTCTACTTAAATAGGCCATTTGGTAGCAAATTCAGTGTCTGGCTTATATACTTGTCTTTTTAATAGCTAAAGTAAGACTAATATATATATATATATATATATATATATATATATATATATATATAAATTAAAGTCTGCCTTATGTAAAAATAACAGCAAAGAAGAAGATAAATTTGCCTGCCATTTTGAGAACATGATCATCCAGACAACCCAGCTCCAACCTGCAGGTGATTCTCATGTTCAAGAACATGAAGAACAAACTCTTCGTAGTGACTTATAGAGGACAGGGGAAACCAAAGCCCTGGAATCCGGCCTGCTGAGAATTCCCAGGGAGAATGCAGAATCCGGACACTATTTTCTTGGGTTAGGAGAAGGCAGGGGAAGGCCAGTTATTATTCTTTTTGCATCATAACTGATTTCCAAAAAAAGGAAACTATGCCAGACCTAGGGTTTGAAGGCTTCTATTTTGACAGATCTCCTACAATTCTAGTGATGTCGACACCCTGTGTATACTTTGAAGAGACACTACAGACGGTATACATTAAAGGAGATTTCCTTCTATAAATCAGATGATAATTGATTTTTATAAAGCCTCCTTTGGTAAAAGTCATCAGAAAGTCATATTCTGAAGCCAATATATGAACCACACAAAAGACAGAAAATATGGTTTGAAGTTTTATTCTCTTATAAGATGTGGTTCCAAATAAATAGAGCTTCTGAGTCAGAAACATATCTCTGATCCAATAAGGTTGAGACAGACCAGGAGAGATATCAGCAAGATCCAGGGAGAACATACAACAGCTTCTGTAATAGAAACCATAAAAGGGGGAGGTCTTACTCTACCAGATGTTTCATAAATGAACACTATAACGCCAGTTTCCACTGATCTTAGTGTCATGCACTGAGGATGGAATCCCCATGATCTTTAAATTAGCACTTGTAAATACTGAAACACGAGCAAAGATTTTAGGTCACATCAATCCTGAAAAGCCAGTTTTGACAGAACTAGGCGGTCTGGTCCTTCCATGTCATGGGCTTAGGGATATAAATTTTATGTGTGGCCACAACAGGCATGTCTGCAGACCAGAAGTCAACACTAAAACGACAACCATGCTATATCCAGATGGCTCCAGGCAAAATTGTGAATCTGTGTGATCTTTTCTTTTACCACTCAAAATCACAATCTCAGTGCTGTTTTCAGTGTCTCCTCCCAAACAATGTTCAGAGTTTTTCATACTTTCCTCACCCCCACAATCTCAGCACGCTGCTCCCCGGGGGCACAGCACTACCCACCCAGCAACATTACCCTGGTCTGTGGGTTTCTTGTAGTAGATATTCCTTATCAAGTTGAAGAAGTAGCTTCCTGTTTCTATTTGGAGACAGGTTGCTTTGTTTTGTTTTATTATGAATGAGTGGTGGATTCCGTAACCATTGATATGATCATATTTTTCTCTTAATCTTGTAGATTACTTAAACTTTTGAATTTTTGGCTAGCCTTCATTTGCTTTTTAAAATATGAATAGGGAAACAGCTCTATTCCAGGAGTAAAATAAAAAATAAAAGCCATCTTAGTATTTTCTCATACAAAAGACAAACTTGGAAACATTTACTACTATTGTGATTTTAATGTGCAGAGGGCATAAAACCATTTGGATTTACATTAACATGAAAGAATACTGCTATATCTTATAAAGAATATATTAATTTAATTCTTACTTAAAATATAGAAGCTCTGGCATTCTTTAAATTCTCTCTTTTCACAGAAAAAATCCTTAACTTTCTAGGCTAGAATATCAGCAGTATATAATAGTATTTTTAATTTGAAATATCACAGAAAACATTCTTTTTAATTTTCACCAGAAAGTGGCTATCTTTGAAGGACCTACATCACTGTCTTGGTTACTTTTCTCTCGTTGCTGAGAGAAAATACCCAACGCCCAAAATGAAGGAAGGAAAGGTTTATTTAGCTTACAGTTTGTGGAGGTTTCAGTCCATACTTGGCTGCTTCTGAGGCAAAGTGGCACATGGCAGAGGGCAACTGTTCATGGCAGCAGAGAACAGCAAAACAACCAGCAAAAGGGAGGAATGGCTGCAAGCAGCCTCCTTTTCTCCCCTACATTGTAAACAGCCTACCCCCACCCAGGGGGCATGTACCTCTCACATAACCTCCATGCCCTCCTCTTCCACAGGCTCAGGATGTTTACAAAGTAAGCACCCTGACTTCCTGCTGAATCACACAGTTAACCTTTAAAGCTTCCCAAATTAACACAATAAACAACATCCCAGAAGGGTAAGGGCATGTCCTTTTCACCCCAAGATCTACAACTGCTGAGTCACGCAGCCAAACCTCCAGACTCCCCAAGTTGACACAATGTATCAACCGTAACAATCACCAACTTACAACTGAAAGCTATTACTTAGAAGGTATTTAAATTTTACTGCATTTCTCCGCTAGAAGCATAAACAGGATCATATTTGGTGTTTATGCCATGAGAAAGATGAGTAGAGGCCATATTTGGACCTTTTCACAGGATTCAAATTCCCTCTGCTGAACTGATTTGAAATGAAATATTAATAGGGAATTCATGGGTTTTGACATTCCAGGGAGTGTTTGCATTTTGTTTCCTTGTACTTAACACTGTCACCTAGAAGTCAGGTTTTTAGGCACTAGACAGAAAACATATACATCAGGGCAGCAGGGCTGTAGAGCACTTGTGTCCCTCCTCAAACACACCGTGCTGTTGATTGTCTAGTTCAATGAGACATAAAGCTTTTCAGAGTCCTCAGGTAGCTGTTTCATTATTGTTATTGTGTGGTTGGCTTGGTTTGGTTCTTAAATTTTATCCTGAGGTTTCAGTTGCCATCATGATAGGGACGTGCTCTAGTGAGTTTAGACCGCTATTCCAGCAGAGAAACTCAGCAGTTCACTTCACGCATGAACAAACTGAGGCCTGAAGAGAATGAAAATGAGAGAGATCCTTTACATTTGTTGAAGACCTTTAGGTTCACAAAACATTTCCTTAGCCTGCCCATGGCATCCTCGTCATAGGAACCCATAGTGAAGAACCCACCTTGTAATGTCATGTATTCCGGCAAGTTGTAATTTATATTACGAAATGATGATTGTGTTGAGCATTTTATTTTTACTCCTCTCTACTGTTGCCCTAGATTCATATGAGTAATACAGCCCAACAGAGAATGCAGCAGGGTCTGATTTATGGTATTAGTGTATAAAATTGTAATTAAATAGAAACATTGTAACCAAAGACCACTAGAAATGGCCAACACTTACCTTGGGGTACCCAAGGGTGGCGGCAGGATAGCATCAAAAGTCCCACCAAGATGGGCTGTGCTGGAGTGAAGGGAAAGGAATTTAGATCAAAACAATAAAGCTTTGTTACTGAACACGTTTGTCCCTGCTCTGTACACCTAAACATAGGGAGCCACTGTATCGTGGGAAAAGGACTTTTCTGCATCTATCAGATGAGGTTCTTTCCATTTCTTAGTCTTACTCATCATGACTTCAACCCTCATATACACGTACCTTTCTTCCCCCCACAGCATTCTCACATACACAGTCTCCTTTCGGTGGCACAATAAGGTGAAACTGACAAGACAGGTGCTTGCTTTGCTGGTTACATATTTTTATTGCTGTTTTTTCAAGTGAGAAACTGAAGCCCAGAGAGTTCGATAACTTAGTCAAGGTCATACAGCTAGTTTGGAAGTGAGCAGCAACTTGGACTCTTCCCACAGGATGTTAGGTGGACGAGACCTTCAGAATAAAGAAAAGCAATTTAAACATGGTAGATTGGTACATACGATTATGTTCTAAACTCCACCAAATGATAGCAAAGAGATTGAAAAGATTTCAGCCCCCACAAAAAGAATGACCAGCTAAGTTGTGAGTGGAGCAGAGATTTCATCAAATATTTTTACAATGATAAAGAAGCAAATGTGGTTCTGATTCAGCAGGAAGGAAGAAAGTATAGCTAGGCTGCTAGAAAGAGGGGAATACTGAAAAGAAATGGAATCACTTGATACACAGAGCCACTGTAAATCCATGGATGTGGAGACACTCAACCTCAAAGGAGGCAGGAGAGCCTCTTGGGGCAGACTGGAAGGTATGGTACCAAATGTGTACACCATGTGATTAGACTTTCACATCATGCTTCCATTTTGCAGCCAGTCAATTACACCTTTCCTTACACCACATAGAGAAGTTGCTCCACACAGAAAACTTGATCCCAAGTCTCAGCAGCTACCACATTGTGTGCTGGGAGAGAAAGGTAGGCATGAAGTGAAAGTCAAATGAAGTGACAATCTGAGTTGATCAGCTGAAATTCCCAGGCAGACAATGCAAGGATCCTTCTGTAGAGAAACTCAGTAGCTAAAAACCAAACAAAAAACACCATCAATAAAAGTAAATAAAACCAAAAATAAGTCCTCAGATAATGGTGAAAGGAAAGAGTATCCATCTGGCCATGCTACACAGGAAAACTCACAAACACAAACCCACACATACGCCCCACCACACATCGAGCTTTCAATGCCCTTTTGTGTATCTGCCTCTAAATCTGAGTGCACAGTCTAGGCTGACCTGACATTTGAAGAAGGACTCCAATATGGTACAGAGGCAAAGAGAATACAGGAAACCATGACAATACACACAGAAACTATGAATAACAGCCTCGGAAAGATAAGCAAAAGTTCTTCAAGTTTTTGCTGCTGCAAAAAATAAAAACGTGTTGGAATGGGGAGCTGGAGAATTAGAATAATATGAAAAGTTCTTAGAAATTAAAAACATAATAGTAAGAATGAAAGAACTGGGAAATAAAGTGAGACAGTGGGGACAAACATGGAGAGATGAGAAAATAGAGAACAAGCGTAAGAAAATTGGAAGATAATTCCAGGACTATTCTAGAACACCATGAGTTCTAAAAAGAAAGTAGAAAACACAGTGGGGAGGATACCATGAAAGATACAACTTTCTCATAACAAAATTCTTCAGAACTAAAGAACATGAGTCTGTAGATTGAACTGGTTGACTAAAAGACCAACATCAAAGCACTGTTAGGGCTCAGAACATGCTACCCCAAAACTCTAAGGACACTGGAAAGATGCGGAGGCAAAGTCTCTCTGATCTTTCCCTGCCTTGGTGTCTCACCCCTCTACTTTCTACAGAGTGAGTCAGAGAAACTAGAATTCCTCTTCCCCAAAGCACATACAGAAAGTGGAACTTCTCTCCAACAAAGCAAGCCATAAAACATGGAAAGGTCTCTTTCTCCCTTCATTCCAAAGGGGTCCTGGCTTTACTCCAGGGAGAAGGAATGCTACACTGAAAAGCCAAGCAGCATCTGAACAGACAGGCCTTGAGTTTCTTCCTCAATCTACTACCATTGGGTCATACTGTTTTGTCTAGTCACAGCTCTGCACAGCTGACTGACTTTTAGCAAAATTTGTAATATTACTGTTTGGTGGCCATGGGACTCTGAAGTGGGGATGTTTACCCAAGAGTAAGCCTTCATTTACCATGATAAGAAGGTAAGAAGTGATGCCCAAACCAACAAAGTACAATGTGTGGTGTGTCCATATTACTTAGGAATGACTGCAAAATACCAGAAATAACTAGATTTAACAGTGGTTGCCTTTAGAATTAGAATCTGCAGTTACATTAAATTGGGCAGATGACTTTTGTTCATGAACTCTCTGCCTACCCCTATGTCTTCAAGGTTTTCACATACTTTCTCTTCCAATAGATTTAATGTTTCTGTTCTAATATTAAGATCTGTGATCCATTTTGACTTGAGTTTGGTGCATGGTGATAGCCTTGGGTCTATTTTCAGTCTTTGGCAGATAGCAAACCAATTTTTCCAGCACCATTTATTAAAAAGGCTACTGTTCTTCCAGTGGGTTTGTTTGGCTCCTTTATCAAAGATTAGGTTGCTGAGCGTGTTTGTAGTTGTGTCTGTGTCCTCCAGTCTGTTCTGTTGATCCTTGGGTCTGTTTTTTGGCCAGTACTATGTTGATTTTATTACAGTAGCCTTGTAGTATAATTTCAGGTCAGTGATTGTAATTTCACCTGACTTGTCCTTGTTGCCTGGGATTGCTTTTGCTATTCTGGGTCTCTTCCGGTTCCAGATGAATTTAAGGAATGTTTTCTCTAGATCTGTGAGGTATGCTAATGGTAGTTTAATGGAAATTGCATTGAATCTGTACAACAATTTTGGTAGTATGGCCATTTTCACAGTGTTGGTTCTTCCCGTCCATGAGCAAGGAATGATTTTCCATTTATTGAAATCCTCTTCAATTTCATAGTACTGTAGTTTTCATTGAATAGATCTTTTAGTTCTTTTGTTAGATTGATTCATAAATATTTCAATTTCTTGCATGCTGTTGTGAAAGGTATGGTTTCCTCAATTTCTATCTCAGTCTGTTGTTTGTGTATAGGAATGCTATTGATTTTTGGGTGTTCACTTTGTATCCAGCTACCCCACTGCATTTGTCAATTACTTCAAGAAGTCTTCTTGTGGAGTTTTTGGGGTCTTCCATGTAAAGTATCATGTCATCTGCAAATAGTAATAGTTTTACTTCTTCCTTTGCTATCCTTATTCTTTTGATTTATCTTGTCTAATTGCTTTGGCTAATGCTTCCAGCACTATGTCGAACAGGAGTGGTGACAGTGTACATCCTTGTCTTGTTCCTGATTTTAAAGTAAAAGATTTCAGGTTTTGTCCATTTAGTATGATGTTGGCTGTTGGTTTGTCACAGATGGCTTTGATCAAGAAATGCTTCAAAGAATCAACAACTGGGATCTCATCCTACTGAAAAGTTTCTTCACATCTAAAGAAATCACCAGCAGAGTAGAAAGAAAACCCACAAACTGGGAAAAAAATTTAGCTGACTGTCCCTCGGACAAAGGCCTTCTACCTAGAACATATAAAGAATTAAAAACCACCAGCACCTCCAAATTCAAAGACCCAATCCAAAAATGGGCAGCTGAGATGAATATACGCTTCTCAGATAAAGAAATACAAATGGCAAATAAATACATGAAAAAATGTTCAACATCATTAGTCATTCGACAAATGCAAATTAAAATCACAGAGATTTCACCTCACCCCAGTAAGAATGGCTAGCATTAAGAAATCAACCAATAACAAATGCTGGCAAGGCTATGGAGAAATAGGAACTTTTCTCTACTGCTGATGGAAATGCAGTCTCGTGAAACCACTGTGGAAATCAGTTTGGAGATTTCTCAGCAGACTAGGTATACAGGTCACATTCAACCCAGCTATTGCCCTTCTGGGTATTTTCCTAGAAGATCTGAAAACATCATATCACAGCGATATTTCTGCACCCATGTTCATAGTGGCATAATTTGTAATTGCTGAATTGTGGAAGCAACCCAAATGTCCATCCACTGAGGAATGGATAAAAAAATTGTGGTACTTATATATAATGGAGTATTACTCAGCTATAAAGAAAGATAAACTCAAGGCTTTTGTAGGTAACTGGTCAGAACTAGAGACCATACTCATAAGTGAAATAAATCAGACCTGCATGTGTAAGCAATGTATTATCTCACTAGTGAAACAACCTGAAAGAGTGAATAAAAACTAGGAGACACAGCCCTGAAACAAGGCCCGCAGTTTTCTGTAGCTGTTGGTTTCAAGCAGGAGCCTAAAGTGGTATCTTTCTATGGTCTGTTGGCCATTTCAGAACTTTAGAAATGTAATGGTCAATTCACTAGAAAGTAACAAATAACTAAATAAATTTTACGAGAGGACTTCAAGATGGTGACCGGGTAGGCAGAGGAGAGACAACCTCCCGGAGGAATGCCACTCGGACAAAGGAATATAGGAATATAGCAACATGTGAAGGACAGAGGGGAAAGAGGTGGGTATCCTGAACTCAGGAAGGATCTGAAATGGGAACTGAAGCCCTCGGAAAGACTAGGCAAAACCTCTGCTGGAGGAAAGGATTGGAGATCTCCCCGCACAGTCAGGGGGAGAGGAAAAGGAGGAATTCACTGCTCCAAGCACACTCATGGCCCGCGCCCTCATTCCGGCATTCGGAGCTTCAGCTTCGGAGACCCACGCTCAC
This sequence comes from Dinomys branickii, assembly GCA_004027595.1. Lineage (NCBI taxonomy): Eukaryota > Metazoa > Chordata > Mammalia > Rodentia > Dinomyidae > Dinomys > Dinomys branickii. Next base: position 12,809 of record PVLD010011468.1, read on the forward strand.
AGAAGCCTCCCGACTTGGCCAAGGGGGAGTGGAGTTCCAAGAGCTGGTCCAGGGCTGGAGAGAGGAGGGCACAGCCAGGAAAGGAGGCAATGGCGGTTGAGAGCAGTTGTCGAACCCAGTGTGAGAATGAGAGGTTGCAACAGCCGGGCAGTGTCCCCACCCTGCAGCAACCTTCCTAATCAGCGCCTGGAGAGAATCAATGCAAGTAGTACACAGCCCACCATGCCCGGCTCTGCACCTGCCTCAAGGCGGTGACCCCCTGCCTCTCTGCTGGGTGAGCGGCTACTGGCGGAGAGCAGTAGGGAACCTCAGTTGTGAGCCGTGGCGGCTCCCAGGGATCCGGCCGAGGAGCAAATGGGGGCTTCAGCACCGCAGTGGGAGGGAGATGCAGATGGAGGTGGATTATGTGGCTCCGCGCCCTTCTCACTCCAACATCATGCAGGAAGCACGAGCTGGGTTACCAGAACTCAGCTTCCACCCTGAACTCTCTCTGGGAGCACCTTGAGTCTTGGTGGCTTGAACAAGCACTGCCTGTTCCTGGCAACAATGGGACGAATCCACAGTCTTCAGGACTTACCCCAAACTATTAATGTGAGCACCAGGAGAGTCTCCTTACAGCTTGCACATATGAACCTTGCGTGAACCTTGCATAGCAACAAATTAGATGAAAAGCAGCAGACCGGGAGTCTGAAAAACAACAACATACTCTATACAGCAGACCTGAGAAAATCCTCCAACTCTATTCTAGAACTAATCTTTAAACTCAGTTCATACCCTGAACTAACACAGTGAGAACGGGCCAGGAAGATTTCAAGTCCTTATACCAAGCATCGTAAGTTCGTCCAATGCCCAGCTTCAAGGGGTGGGGAATGGTAATACTGGACATCAGGAGGAGGGAGGAGGAGAAGAAAGGGCCTCTGGCATCAAGGCAACAGGACAGAGCCAAATGGGTCACCAAAGGCACCCCGCAGCTGCTCTGCTGTGGGCCCCACTGAGGGTGCCCCAAGGACTGGACCCGCCCCCACCCATAGCACAACAGGGCGGAGCCAGGTGGTCCGCTGTGAGCATAGGTGCTTTTCCACCTCCGACCATGGCAGTCTGTATACACCCATGTATGCTATAGTATAGTCTGAGGTAGCTATATCTCTTCCCAAGGCGAGAGTGCAGGGGTATAGATAAACCCAGGAATACAGTTATTATCACAGGGAAGATGACTGATTGAGTGGTAGGGCAACGGAGATGAGGGAGGAGAAAATTGAATGATCAAATGGGCCATCATCTGTGTAACTGAGTAACATGTGAAGGTAACATTGTGTAGGACAGCATCCAGAGCTAATTCTCTTCTATGTTCTCTATAATTTGTATTTCCTCAATCGTTTTTGTATTAACAGAAGTGAAGATAACTTTATGTTATGCAGCATCCAGCGCTGACTCCCTACTTTCTTCTCTATAATTTGGTATTTCCTTTAATGTTTGTGTTAATATGAAGATGACATTATGTAATACAGTATCCAGTGCTAATTCCCTGCTATGTAATGTATAATTTTGTATTTTCGATATTCTTTACGGCTTGTTCTGGTTCATATGTCTCCATGCTTTTGTCTTCAAAATAAAAAATTTTTTAAAAACTAGGAGGCATGATAGGCATTGTGAAATGAAAGAAAATGCTCAAAAGTAAGGGGCTACTGGGGTATAGGAAAGGAGAAGAGACAGAAGGGGAAGTTGTGTATGTATGTATATATAAGACAGCTAACAGTTGTATGACTGTCTTCTATTGCTTTACTGAAAGGAACACTTAATGATTACAGATTTGATCATTATTGCATGTCTCTGTTTTCCTGAGACACCACTTTGAAGATATCAATACATAATACAACAACCATTGTTAACTTTCTACCAGTTTGTCTATAACTCTGTGTTGTTTGTATTGTTCTTATGCTATTTTGTAAATGGATGTCAGTTTGTTCATATATTTTCTTCGTTTATTTTTTTAAATAATAAAAAAAAAAGAAAGAAAGGCCAGCAAAGTCCAGACCATAAAAAAAAGGGCAGGTAAATGTAGTTTTTCATTTTAAGCTTTAATGCATATATCATTTTAGTTGAAACACTAATTTTAAGATAATTTGCAGGCTGGGGATCTAGCTCAGTGGCACAAGCACCTGCCTGGCAAGCGCAAGGTCCTGAATTCGATTCCCAGCACCACCACCCCTCAAAAAAAGTAAAATAATTTGCAAGAACAAACTTATTTCTGGTTCTCTCTGTGGAAAAAAAAAGTTAATCTGCAGCTTCATCCTTCTTAGTAGTGCTAACTAGTGACTTATGCACATGAAAGGCTGAGGAGCTCTAGGTATGCAAGCATCTGAACCAAGAGAGACACTGGTACAGCCAGCTTGACCCAGTGATGGAGACCAGTCCTCCGAGGATGAGGAGCACCTGTGGGAGCGACCACATGCACATGTGCAGCACACTTGTCCCTTAGAACTGTTCTCACCCCAAAGTCCCCTCTAATTTACTAATTACCCTAAAGGGGCACTCTTCTGAGAGTCAGGCCTGCCTTGGAATGTCTCCCACAGAGTGCGCCCAGTGTGGGGATATATTTTCCTTGGGTACAGACCTTTTCCCATCTGGGCACCTCAAGAGCTCCAGCACATTAGGGAGTGTTCAGAGGGAGACGGAGGGACGGGTAGACACATCTTCAAAGGCTACCTAGAACATAGCAAATGTCTTTAGTTGATGAGCTGGATGATCATTGGCTGAACTTGCTCCTTAACACGTCAAGCAACTCTTGCACATTTCCAGATCCTCATGGAACATTTTACAGCCCTCCCCCCCAATAGCCTATGTGTGGGCTTAGATAGACAAATTCAGGGTCTTCCTATTTTTAGGGTCCCATTGTCCTCAGGGCTGGGGATCTGGAGAAGTAGACCTCTCTGAGTGCAGTTCTGTGTGCGGGCTCAAGCACCTGGCTCCTGCAGAGGCTCACCTGAGCAGCCTAGAAGGTGCTTGCCAGGGGCAGCCTTCCCAGATCAGTCAGAGAGAACAGAATGTTGAGTGACTGCCCAGACTGTGCCCTGAAACGCTCACGTACCACACCGCTGCTACCGCCCCCTCCTCAAAGCGTGCTACTGGGTTTGAGAAAGATGTGGCTTGAGTTTCACAGCTTAGAAAAGAACCAAGAACCCTGGTGAAATTAATTCCCAGCTGCTGTGCTTGCTTTTCTCCATCTGCTTGAGCAGTCGAACCAATGAGGATCCTCCTCCTGCTTTCCAAGACAGAGCAGAGCTTCTGTGCCTCTTCCTTTCCTTTGGTGGTTCTGTCAGACAAAAACAAAAGAGCCTTAGGTTCCCTCCAGGGATCTTTTCTAAAACAGCAAGGAGCTAATCCTTTGGAGCCTCACTGGTGTGCCTGCCCTGCCCTCTCCAGCCTGCAAATGTCAAACCAGGGTTCCACCCTTAATGAAAGATCCCCTTCTCAGGAAGATAGGGGTCTTGCTTTTTGCAGATTGACCCTTTTCTCATGCTGAGACATTCCAAACTATCAAAGACCAAGCTTTAAACACCTATAGTCCCCAAAGCACCAGCCCTCGCCTAAGGATACACCAACATTCAGTAAACAGGACCGCAGCAGGTATTTCAACTCATATGACTAATTTTATAAAAAAGCTGAAAATGGTCATATTAGGACTAAAACAAAACAAAGAAAAAGCCGCAAGTCTTCAAAGCGCTTTAGCCAGCTCCTTCCTTTTCCACCCCCTTCTTACCCCCAGGCTTCCTAAACATGTCTGAGTTCCTCTTAGACACCAAATATTTGAAATAAAATATTTTCAAATTATTCTTCCAGCAAAGCTTGGAAGCCTATACAAGTTGTAAATGTACTGCTGGCAAATCTCTGCCAGAAGTTCTTCTGGGTATTTACAGATGTGGAATACAATCCTGAGGTGACTGCACTTCCCTTTGTGTCCCAGTCTGATTCCACCAGCCCATGATCCTGACGACATAACTCATCACAACAGTAATGAAATAATAAGGGTGTTTACGTGGATTTACACATCATCTTTCACCTAAAGGTCCATGAGCAATTTCAAACACAGGTGAGATGGTTCCAAATCTTGTATCTCTCCAACTTTGATTTAGTAGCTAAAAAAAGATTCAGTCTGCTGTGTGTAATTCCTTGGCAAAACTCATACACTTCGCCGTAAATGGAAACAGCAAATCCTGGTTCTTCTTCAAAAATCTCTCCTCTCTTCAAATCTTTCTTCTTTGTTGGGAAATAAACCATTAACATAGCCTAGACCTCACTCTAAACTTTATTATTTTGTGTTCTGAAGACTTTTTTTGCAAAGGACAAGTATACTATAAAAATTAAATGTCATTTTGCACAATTCAGTGCAGCAATTTTCAATTGGAATCATTCCTTGGAATTTTAATTGGAGAAATTGTGCATAATCTTTGGTTTTACTTAAATAGAACCCTCCCTACCCCATTTCTTTATTTTTTAAAACATCTGTACTTTTTTCCCCCATGAATTACAATTATTTCTTGACTTGTCTGATTCTCCTCTCCTAGAATGGAAGTATTTAAAAATATGACTTGGGTGTTTGTAACTCTTCTTCTTATACAGCACTTTCTCTCCTTGTGCTTTATATGGAGATTGTGGATAGATAGATAGACAGATAGACAGATAGATAGACAGACAGATCTGTGAGGACTTTTTCTGAATTATACCCATGAGTTAAAACTTTTCCAGAATATATTATGAACGCAGTGTCTACATTAGGATACAAATCACTCTACTTCCAATGGTGCTAACTAACCCTTATCACTGGAAACAAGGAAGCGAGGTTGCTAGACCTCAGAACATGTACCCCAGCACTCTCACTTCAATCCAACATAGCATGGGAGGGAAATTCTTCTGAGATATTACATCCTTTCAGTCCAGTTGGTGGGCAGATAAAATCCTGGTCCTCTTCGAAAACTTTAGTTTTCATTCACTAAATTTAGATTATACAGCCACTGTGTGTCAGATATGGTGCTAGGGGATGAGTATAAGAATGTAAAATATATTGCTTTGCCCCCAAGGAACTTATAGTTCAGATGGGAGATCATTAGAGAAACCAGTAAGAGGTAAGAGTAGGAAGACACTCCAAGGCCATAGCACAGTCATGAACAAAATGGATGTGGCTCCATCTGAAACAAATCTTTCCCACACTTCCCCCAGCCACAGACCAGGCCACACATGTCTGTGAAGACACTGGGCTCTGAATCCACTCGCCCCCCTCTTGCCGTTCTCTGCTCTCCCAGCCTTGTGTCTTGTGGAGCTTTTACTGGCATCCTGTGAGGAGCTTTTGTCCTGGATGCCATTTTTCTGTTCTCTCTTGGCTCCTCACTCCCACAGTCCTTCTTGTTTTCTCTCTTCTTACTTTAACTCCAAGGTTAAGTGGTATTTTGAGATATTCTTCCTTTCTCCCCATTTGTTTCCTTTCTCCCAATTTGTTTCCTTTCTCCAGTTTAGTCTGGTGTAGTGGTTTTAACATTCCAGAACTTCCGGAAAGCACTTACCGAGGCCAAACCACACAGAGCCCAAATGGCTCCCCCTCGAGCCCCCAGAAAACATGTCTAAGACCCGAAGAGAGCTCGGGGAGAAGGCGGGAGAGAGTGTGAGAAGCCGTAGAGCATGGGCTTCATCCCTCCTTCCCCTCCTTTTGCAGGATAGAAAGAGATGATCCTGGGTGTCAGGGCCGCCATGCTTTCTCATGGGCCACGATGTTGACTGCAAAAGCCCGAGTACGTGGCGCTGAAGTGGGCAGACAAAGGCGCAGACCGCACAGCGTCCTTCTGGCAGAGGAAAAGGGATGAGGAGGGCAAAGAAGGCAACATGAGCAGGAATGTACTTGGATAGAAGACCAAGGACCGGATAACAAATCCAAACGCAGAAGACTGGGTACTATCTGCGAGGGTAAAGGTCGGACAAACGGAATTACATCTCCCCACCCCAGACTCAAAGGAGGGGCACTTCCGCATGAAATTAAAGCATAGGCCATAAAAGCTGTGGTATTTCTAATACCCCCGGGTTGCAGGTGCTGACTCGTTTTAGCGCCGCACTCTTCCAAGATGCTCTTATCTGTGTCTAAGTCTTTCTATACTGTTTGGCTCTGGCTCTAAATTTCAGGGTTTTTTCTCTTTCTCTAATTCAGACTGATGTATCGAGCTGCTTTCCAACTATTTCACTTCAGACTCCCATGTACTAAATTTTTCTTTCGTACTCTCCCACTCCCCAGTTCCCTCCCTCACTCTTCTCCCTGATCACAGCTTTAAAGTCCACCTAAGCTAGAAGCATCAGAGAATCATGTAGAAAAACGAGCCAAAGGACACTAAGTGGTATGAGACAGTCACACAGGAGTAAATGCCGCCCAAACCCAGTCTGGTCCCCACTTTTCCACCCTGACTACTCAAGTTTGCTGCAGGGATCTCATTCGGATATGGCCTGTCCTTCCCACAATTTCAGACATACCCATTTTCCAGACTTTCACCATCTATCTGCTATGTTTAGCAGCAGCTCCAGCATTTCTCCTTCCCTGTTTAAAATACCCAAGGTCCTAGGTCCTCTGGCTTCCTTATAAAGGTCATATCCAGGACTAGGTCAAATATGGACTCTGACTTCTTCACCCACACAAACTCCTACATACATGCATGTGCACACACATGCTCACCAGCATGTGGGAGTGTTAACAAGTGATCCAAGAATATTGACTGCTAAGCAATGGATCAGGAATCAGGAAGCTGGTAGGTGGGCCTTGATGTTAAGCTGGCTTAGCATAAGCAAGCATAAAGGAAGCAAGAGCCAGGGAGGAAAAGAGCTTATGGATTGCTTCTAGAATTTTCTTAGGCTGAAACAAAACAAAACAAAACCAAAAACCCTGGAGAGCCTGTCGCCTAGGATAAGGGTCAAAGTAAATGACAGCTAAGCTTCTGAACTCCTGGAAGGCCGCCTTCCAAGAGGCCTTAGCCACTTTTATGGTGTTTGTATTACTGCCATTCTCACGGGATTTCTCTGAGGACAAGTGATAGGTGGAGGAGGAGGGGCATTTTCTGTACACTGCAAAGTGCTGTACAAAATGTAAAAGGCTCAGTTTCCCTTCCAAATAAATATTCATGCACTACTATCTTTTTACAATTCGGAATTCCTTAGAAGAATACAACTCACAGAGGGTCTGTCTTATACAAAAAGAAAATGCAACATACCTATGACAATCCAAATAATTTTTTAATGAAAGAATGGTGGGAAATGGCAGGCTGTCTGTGGCTAGGAACACGGAAATCCACATGAATTTAGAAACAGTGCACCACAGTTGTTATCATCAGGGCAGCCCTGGTGTGTCTTGGCTGAATTTTTAATATTCTATCTTTTTAATCTTGCATGACTTTCCTTGGCAAAGTCACTCCACAAAGAACAGATACTTAATAAATGTTTGAGGCTAGGGATTTGCTGTTTGTGAAACTCAGTGTCCATTAAGTAATTGTAGGTTAGGCTAAGTAAAAGGTTTTATGAAGGTTAATATATTTACAGTGAGGCCTCGTTAAATATGTTACTGTTTTAATAGCCCCTTCAGCATAGAAAACAACCCATATTTATTCATCAGACTGCTCCGCTTCCCAATCTGCCTTGCACTTGAATTGCATTGTAGGTAAGATGTTGGGGCTGGTTTTACTAAAAGCGTGAAACCAGTTTGTTGCTTCTTACCACCATGCTGGTAACCATTATGAGACCCAGAGTTTTATTTCAGTGTTCCCCAAACCATTCTATGGAACATCAGCTCTGTAAAATAATAACATGTATTCTTAAAAAAAAAAAAAAGCAGCAAGGAAGCATCATGACAGGACACTGCTCTGTGAGAAAACAGGTTTGAGAACAATTGGTTAAAGATAGATTGGAAGGATTCTTTCCTACAGAATATTTAGTCTTTATTGGGCCAAGGTGCTTCATGACTCTCCAAGAGGGGAATATTATACATAGACTGCTGCCAAAATGATGTAAACACAGAACTTGTTTTTTTCAGAACACAGTACAGAAAACATGAATGTTCCACAGAATGCAAGCTAGAAGAGGCTGTCTTGTTTAATAAAGCCAAGTAACCAATGACAACCATTTCAATAGTTTCCAGAATATCTTATTTTTCATTGAAACTCCTGAACAAGGGAATATGTGCTCACAAACATTATCATTACAAGAAGAATGGCACAAGATCATCTGTAAATCAAGTTTTAAGTAAAACAAATTAAGATTTTGCTGCAGCCTGAAGATCCATAATTCAGTAGTTGAAATCATTGTTCCCCTTGTTGATAAGAAATAGCTCTGACAAAGGAGATGGCCCTATTTTCTGTATGTTGCTTCAGGATGACAAGTCCTTCTAAAGTACAGGAAGGAAAATATTTTTTAAAAAGCCAACATATATGGATGAACCATATATATAAATGGAATATATTCCCTTGTAATACTACCAAAGCATCATAAGAGCACCACGCCTGGTAAACACTATAGCAAGAGTGGTCAGAGTGACCAAAACCAGGAGTTATATTGTGAAAAGGACCTGGTGTGATTCTCCATTGTTGTTGTGCAATGTAGACCTACAGTGCCCCTTCTATATTCCTGTTACCCACCTTGTCCACCCATTGCACAACAGCCAATGGCTCCTAGTGGCTCCAAGGCCTTCTTCCTGGATAGTTGCCTTGGGTGAAACAGAGTCACATTCCGTAGAAGCCTATGTCAACATCCACACCAGGGCAGCTTGTAACCAGCAATTGACTCATAAGCTGTAAAAAAAGTCTGGCCTCTTTTCTTCAGGGTAACAACAGCTATGTGTGTAATTCATACCCTGTGCTCCCATAAGATGAGGCTAACACTGGCCTCCAGATCACATCCTTGCTTAGCTCCTTGCTTTCTCCTGTCCTACTTCCCTTTCTCCATTTCTCTTGGGACTATTCCAAAAAAACCATTTATACCCAGATACCCATCTGAGGCTCTGCTTCTGGAGAACTCAGCCTACGGCACATAGTTTCAGATCAAAAGAGATATCTTTTCTCTTATTTAAAATATTAATGTGGTTCACAATGGATAGTCTCTTTCCCTGCTTCAAAAACTTTACAGTATAGCATAATAGGAAGCCCTACAACAGTATTTCACACCCTAGTGGTGGTGAACCTACAGCATTTGTGCCACAGCAGACTATGTCACTGATAGCTCACTCCAAACCATGCATATCCAAGTTACCGGGGTGCTTACTGGAAAGCATAGATTGCCAACATCCACACCATATCTATTGAATCAAAATCTATACAGGAGAGACTCAAGAATAGTATTTTATGACAAGATTACTGGGTGCCTCTGATGCATACTGAAGTCTAAGAATAACTCTCAAGAGTCCATGGGCTAGCCAGTCCCCTCTTCCCCAGCTAGAGTCACCGAGATACCCTAAAGTAAATCTAACTTGTCCTCTTACCTTCTGTCTCAAAGGGAAACCCGTGAATAAATTTCCAAATGGAAACTTCTAATGTGACCTATACAAGGGCTGGGGCAAACAGAGTACTACCTTAATTTATTACAAATGACTTTAAAATGTGAATTTTGTTTCATTTCTTTAAGATTAAAATATATGACTTGAGGTGACATCCTCTAAATAAATAGTTGAAGAACACTATGTGTAATCATCTAAAATCAATTGTTTCCAAGTATTTAGAAGCTATGGAAAGGAAGAAAGATCTGAAAACATTTTTTTTCAAAGAAAAGACTTACAGTAGCTCATAAACATCTAAATTGCCACTTTTACTCATCTCACAAAAGTTGACTGCTGTTTGAAAGTTATTTACCTAAAAAATGTCAGATCTTTGACTACATGGTGAAAAACACTCCTAAATGCTGTGTTTTCTCCATACTCTGACAAGCATGTGACAGCCACAGCTGAGTACAAGTATCTCAACCAGCAGGACAATCTAAATTAACCACAGGTGTAAGTTAGTGACAGCAGATCAAACAGAGATCCAATAGCCAACCTGCTGTCTACCAGGAAACCACCATGGTGCAAAAGAATCAGAGGGTGGGGGGAAATGGCTTACACAAAATGGTGTTTACTGAGCTGCAGTTGGTTCAAGCCTACAGGCTTGACAGGCAAACTTTGGTCTTCATTGTTGTTTCGTTGGGGTTTTGAGGGGATCTTTTGGTTTTGGTTGATTCTTTTTTAGGCCCAAAAGAAATAAAGTGGTCTTGATTCTGTGCCAAGCAGAGCAGGTTTCTAGTTCCTCACTGGCTGATATTTCTTAATGACCATCTCAGCAGGGATTCCAAAATGAATTAGCCACCCTTGAAAGGCTTATCAACCCCTAAAAGATGTTGCTAATAATTATCTAGTGCTTGGTTAATAGAGAATAACAGGACACACTTCTAATCAAAGTGAAGCACCTTTTCAAATCCCAGGCGTCCAAAAAGCTACCTAGCAGGAGAATATTGGGTCATTCAATGTTGTTTTCTCCTACAAGCTAAAAATACAGACTGTGTGATAACAAATTGAATGACAAACCTCAAGAAATTGAAACTTACAATTTCCAAAAATATATGAAAACCAATATATTAAAGAGGAGATATACAAACAATGAGCACTACAAATAACATTTTCTCATGAAAGATAACTCTATGGATAGTTTCCCAACATGTATTTCTAAAATCCACAGTGGTTCCAATGTGTCATTTTAAAATGAACTCAAGTCAGAACTAGTGGCACATACCTGTAGCCCAGCTACTTGGGAGGCCAAAGGCACAGGGATCTCAAGTTCCGGGCAACAAAACTCACTGGGACTTGGTACAATGACAGAACAGATATTTGTTCCTGCCTGGTTCTAGATACTGTCTTCATGGTTGCTGAAGCTCAAGTCTATGTTTCAGTAAAATTAAAAATACCAAATTGTAGTCACACACACACAATATTTCATTACTGCAATGTCCACAAATGTCAAGTCTACCACACAAGATCTGGAGATGTAAAACAAAATGCACACAAAGGATCATCATGGGGTCAAATATTAATGGGACATAAATGCCTCTGCTGAAAAGCTGAAATTAAATATGTCCCATAAACCTGATTAACATACCTAGGAGTTTTGTGTAAGAAAAAATAAATCAGTGACCCTGGGCTCTAGTAATGAAAGATAAAGCCCAAGGGCTGGGAACAAGTCCTTTGGCCATCCTAGACCAGATACTCATTAAAGAATTCTATTTAGATTTAGGGGGCAACATTTTTAGCACACTGTGGAAACCATGCAACCTTTAACAATAACTCTTGTGGGCAAAAGCTAAAGACATCAGAGTAGTTAGCTGCTAGAGGGGCGTCTGGGCTAAGTACTTAGGGGCAGACAAGACTGCCTGGGCTGACCCAGCTCCAGTACTTAGCAGCTCCCTCTGCTTGTCGTTAAGCAAGTTACTGAACAGTTTGATGCCGTGGTTTCCTCTTCAGTACCCTGGGTGATAATAATTATTCACCCATGGGATCTTTGCGAGTCAACTGAGTTTGCAATAAACCATACCTTTACATATGCAAACAGTATACACAAAGAGACTATTATTAGGGAACAAGAAGTGATTTTTTAATATCCTTAGAGATAGAAAATGGGACCAAAGAAATTGTCTTCACTTCCTGGTTTAGAGTAGAGGAAACAAAAGGAGAAGTAAAGCCAGTTGTGGAATGGGATTTCAGGAATCTCTAGTCCCCAAAACGTGTTACACTTGCTCAGACACACCAGAAATGCCTAACCTCATCCCATAATCAGAAAGACCTAAAGTGGCAATAGTCCTTTAAAATAAATCTTTAAGCTTTACTTTATTCACACTATTGTGAAGAAAGAGTGTTAACTTGCAAACTGGAATACAGTTCCATTTGTAGAGCACTGGCCACTTCAGACGAGATCGGGCGCGTTCAGGGTGGTATGGCCGTAGACTGGCCACTTCAAAGTAGAAAAACTAGTCTCAATAGCCTAGGAAGAGGAAGAAACTATGACTGTGAAGACCAATTTTGTCTTGTTTGTCTTTTTTTTTACAATACAGCTAGACACAGGGAACTACTTCCTTATGCAAAAGAAGGTCTAAAGAAATTAGCTGGGAAATACATTTCTCCTCAGTTACTTGGGTACAGGAAGTGAAGTGCTCTAGGCTTTGCTTACCAAGTAGTGCCTATAGTCCTTTGCCTGTAGAAATACAAGTTTAGTATTCAACATTAAGACTAACAAAGGTATTAAAAATCCATGTGCGACCTTAACTCTAACGGATATGAACACCTTTGGAAACAGATATGTGTTTTTACATATCTGAAGTTTAAAAGTGGAATGTGATCCAAAAACAACTCTGTTAGGTAACACTCATCTTGGGGAACAATGTATACCTAGCTTGTTTAGGTGATTTAGTAACTGGCTATAAATGTCGACCATAAAATGTAGCAGAGCATCTTTGAGAACTTTATTTATTTATTATCAACAAAAGATTATGGAGTCCTTTCTGGAATGGTTGTTTGGGGCCAGAATTTAATTTTGGTTGTACCTGCCTGAGGCAAGGAGACATCCCTCCGCAGCCTCTGGAGACCTTTTCAGAGTCTGTGGTTCTGCAGGAAAGAGATAACTTACAAGAGGAGAAGGCAGCATGCAGAAAATACCTCCCCTGAACACTCCTTGTGGTTTACATCTTCCCAGTTATCGTCTCCTGGAAAGTCAGGACCATGGTTGCCTCTTAATTCAGGAAGAGACGATATGCAGGTAGAAAGCACCTATCCTGCCAGATATCCACACCGAGGAGACAAAAATCAAACAATGTCTCCTCCTGGCATTAAATGAAGAATAATTAAAAGTAGGAAGTTGGTAGAAAATACTATGTCCACGCAGAGCCACGTTAAAATCGCGAAGATAACAAAGAGATGGGGAGAAACAGTATTAACAGAGAGTGAAGCAGGTTCCAGGTAACTAACTCTCTTTTTTATTTAGGGTTTTAACCTGAGGCGCTTCTGTGAATTTTAGATATTCGGCCTCTGCAGAAACCTTTTATAAAACACCCAACCCAACAATAATGCATTTTCTTCCTGCGGCAGAAGATTGCAATGACATTTTTCAGCAGTCAAGATCTACCTTTCTGTGCAAGAAATAAACCCGACCAAAAAGGATTTTTCCATAAGGCAGTTAAGGTAGAACATGGATTGGAAGGAAAAGAAAATGACTCTTTATCTTCTTTTGGGTAAATATTTTCCCTAATACACCACCTGCTGGAAGCCCCTGGCAGAATATGATTGCAAGAATGGAACTTCTGTGAAACAATGTTCTGAATTCCTGAGTAATTCAGTCAAAAGCAGGACAGCCCTTGAGTTACCCAAGATGTTATCTTAAGCCATGGCTTTGCCCTATTTTTACAGACATGCCCCAGAAATTTCCATGTGGAAGTCTTCCTGTTTTGTAAGAACACCTTTAGCTTTCTCTTCCAATCTCAAATCTAATCAGTTAACATATGACCTTTCCACTTCTAAGTCTCAATCTTGGATGTCCTCATCCTCTCAACTCATGCCAAATGGCCCCACTGAGCCTACATACTCCCTTAACATTTAAGTGCCATGGTCAAATTCCACGTCCCCGGTGGTGGTGAACTTCGGTTCATTCACAACCCATATTTCAATCCTTACCTCTCCTCTCCCTTCACACACACCCCTGGCTGATCAAGAACAGGAAGCTGTTTGAGGATTTTATTCCATTAGTCCCCTTTTTCCCCTGTCTTTTCTAAGTGAGCAAGAATATTATATTTTAGAACTACAGTTACTGAACAGATAAGTATTTGTTCATCATTCTTTGACAGCTAGAAACAGAGAAGCTCATGGCAACTAAACTTCCCAAACAAATATCTGATCCGGTAGGAATCGAAAATGTCAGTACCAGTGGTTTTCCTGAGGTTGGTTGTCTGTGGGAAAGGGCTCTGGAGCACGAAGGATGTTAAGCTATCTACATAGGAGAATACACAAATGTGTTTCTGTGACAAAACAGCTGAAAAAGATCAATTTAAGGAGGAAAATTTATTTTGGCTCATGGTTTCAAAGGGTGCAGTCCCACAGTCTGCAAGCTCCATTACTTCCGGCCTGGGACCAGGCAGAGGCAGCATGGTGGAAAGACACAGCGGAGCCAAGCTGCCCACATCACGGAAGCCAGGAAACAGAGGGAGAGGGAAAGAACCTGAGAAGAAGGTGCTGAAGACAAGCTGTAGGCCTCGGGTGTACATCTCCATGACCCACTCCCTTCAGCTAGGCCCCATCTCCTAAATCCCATCACCTCTCAATCACGCCATCAAATTTTGAGTCCATCAGTGGATGAATCCACCAGTGCAGTTAGGCCCTTACTATCCAACCACTTCCTAAAAGCCCGTCAGCCCTGAGCATTGCTGCTATGGGAGCCAAGCCCCCAACATATGAACTTTTGTGTGTGTATCTTGTCCAGATCATAACAACACAATTTTCACAAACCCCTGCTTGACTTTTCCTATGGATCAAAGAACAGGGCACTATGATGGTCCTCCCTGTGTGGCCCACCAGCCTGGAGACACATCCTGTGACCAGCAGCCCCTTCATTCCCTACCAGAGTCTCTTCTCCACAAACAACATAAAAATAACTGCTGGGATGTTTTGAAGGGCCCCATCCTGGCATTTATGCCAATGTCCTGTAATTGTTTATATGTTAATCTCCCACAGTGAGAGTTTGCAGAATTAGCAAATTAAAATACAAATGCCAGTTAACTTTAAATTTCAGATAAACAGTGAGTAATTTTTAGTATGTCTGTCCCAGATACTGCACAGAAGGTACCCATACTTTAAAAATTGTTCTTTCTCTAAAATTCAGATTTTATCTTGTATTTTATCATGTATTCTATATTTTATCTGGCAAAACATATCCACATGGATAGGGACCATTACTTTATGCACTACATCCACATAGTGCTGCAATTTGTACACATTAGGCAGTCAATAGATGTGCATATTGAGTGTATACAAGTAGTGTGCTTACTCAATGTTTCAGCTGCATGAAGCTGCACTAGAAGTTACACTTTCACAAGAGAAGGCACAAAAATGTTAAATATTTGTCCATTAGCCTGATCAGCATGGGTAGATATATCTAAAAAGAAGAAAAATGTTATTCAGAAAGCATCACTGAAAGCATGTTTTCCCATATTGAATAACAGCATTACTGAAGTGACTCCTTCTATCATTATAACAACTTGTGTAAGAGATGATCCAGTTAGGAGGGTCTGCCATTGTCACACATGCAATGGTCTGCGCACATACTTACCCAGGTGGGCAAAGATTCATGGACTCGTCTCTTCCACCACTGCCTTGTATTACTTCTTCCTATCCAAAAAGACATCCTACAAATCATATTTCCCAAGACAAAGTGATAAGAAACTGGAAAATCTACCACCATGGAGTTGCAGTGAGATAAGAGAAATAAGCTGCGGAGATTCTGATTTACCAATGGAGGAAGGAATTAAGAACCCTCTATGTTTCATAGGTGGAAAGATGAGGGCAAATGATAAAGAATACAGGAAAGTTTCTTTAGGGTTGAAGTACGCACTGAGGAAAACACATAAAGCACCGTAAAATAACCAAGGCTACAGAGAGGATCAGCACAGTACTTCTTCATTGTGACAGTTCCTTTTTACAGAATCCAGATCAAAATTTCTTTACAAGGACTTCTGTATCAATTTTTCAGGTACTCAAACCTCCTTGATAGTATACCTACCACAAAAATCCATCTTTTGTATTGCTGTTGACCAAAGATATTCTTAAAATTCAAATGCTGCAGTATATGCAAATCGGTTGAAAAGAAATGGTCTGGAGAAAAGTGAAAGAAGGAACCTACGTAACTCACTGCTCAGGACATCATTAAAAGCATTGCTTACTTCCCCCTTCAACAAAAAGTTGTATCATACTTATCCAGGAAAGGGACTTCAATGGAAGGATGGAGGAGCATGGTGTTGATACCCTAGCCTTGTCCCTTCGTAACTGCAAGTCCTGGAACAAATGATTCCACCTTTCTGCTCTTGGTTTTTACATGGAGGTAGCTGCTTAAAATACAGGGTGGACATCAGTTAACATCTATAGAACACCTAGCACAGTTCCCAGAGGAGATGAAACAGAGTTCCCAAAATCATCGTCCTCGTTGCCACTACCACCGTTACCAGCATCATCATCTCCTGCTACACACGAATTCCTTTTAACTCCTTTATCAAGCTTGGCAGAGGGAACATTGTAGCCCTTACTGTGTTTATGGATTCTGAAGGCTCTGGCTCGGCTGCAGGTGCAGCTCAGCGAGAGAGCTCAGAAGCACAAGATAGACCTTGGGCTCCATCCCCAGCAATGAAAATGAATAAACAAGACTTGACCTCTTGACTATAACACATTGCCTCTGGGAATAAAAATTCTTTCCTAGAAATCCCTTCACTTGGGGCATGTATTTTCTCTGTACTTGGGAGATTCAGATTTATTGACATTCAATAGCAGAGAAAACCAAGGGCTTCAGAGGGATGAGAATGAACCACTCCCCCTCATGGAAATCAGGGGAGACATTTTGAGTCTTCTGAAGTTCAGTGAGTGAGGACCTCCCCAAGAACAAAGAATTGCTGTGGCCCAGTCTAGGACCCTGTTTACAGAGGTGAGGGCCACTTGGAAAGGAAAGACACCTGCAGGGGATGATTAGGCTCCAAGGGAAGAAAGCAAACACTTCCTGAAGCAGCTGGAAGTCAATTACCAAGGCTGACAGTGGGTGAGAATTTGTGGCATTGCTTGCAAAAATTAAAGCAGAGATGCCTCTGGAGTTCAAGTCATTTTAAATCAACATGCTTTGTCTCTCACTTGAAACCAAATGTTTCAGAATCTCAAAAAAATAGCATCTCCAAACTTACTCTTCACACAGGTGCACAAAGATGTTAAGACCAGGAAATTTGGTACCGCATTTTTTCCTAAGAGTGAAAATGAGAAAGAATCAAATGTCCGTCAATAGGAACCAAGTTAAAGGGTTGTTTATTCACTATCACGAAGCACTGCCAACGAGGAAAAAGACAGACGTAGATCTCTAGGTGATGTTGTGGACAAACTCAGAGCCTACAATGGCAGCTTCATGGAAATAAGGAAATAAAGCCCTTTGCAGCAGACCTAGACTCTACCAGAGAGCACAGTTCACTAACGTTCACCCCTCCCTCCCCTTGCCAAGTGCCCCGTGCACACCATATATGGCAACCCTGCCAAGACATATCCAGAGGAAGGAGCGGGAGGTGGGTGTAATTTGATACTGTATGCATTTCAAAGGGCATGCACATAAATACTGAATATATAATTTTATGCATAAAATGTTCTTAGAAAAACACTCAAGCAACTGTTAATAACGGTTGCCTCTAGGGAAAAGAAAAGAGAGTTGAGGGTGGAGATTGACTTTTCACTGTATTCTCTTTTGTACATTTTTTTTTACCATGCCCATTTCATGTTCTTTTCTTTCCTAACGACATGCCCACAGGCTGCTGAGGCAAAGGGCCATGCCTGCTGCTGGGATGCTGCCTGTCGTTCCTCTCTGCTGAACTTCCCAGTCGCAGACGTGGGGTGCTGTGGCCCAGTTCTACCCATGCAGAAGTAGTGATCAGTCTGAAGTGCCAATTTTTAACCTGAACCACACTTTGCTTTTATACATTTCTCAGCAATAACAACTAATCTCCAAATTATTTTCATTAGGTTCATCTCATTTTAGTCTAATACTCACCCTGACTCAAACAAGGCACAAACTCATTTTTGCCTGTGCCAACCAAGTGGGAAAATAACACACCTACAACAAAGTGTACCACGGTCCCTGAAAATTCCTGCAGTGGTCAATTCTCAGTCCATGTTGTAAACTGTTTCCGGAATCACACCTCTGTACACAGAATAGACTACTCTGGAGGGTTCCGAGAACCCTAGGAACTGCACTTAATCTGGACTACTTACTAGCAGGATGACTCTAGATCAGTCCCAGACACAAGTGTCCAAGTTTTCTCCTCTGAATTTGGTAAGAATAACGGTATATCCCTCAGAGGGCTGGTGTGATGATTCAGTGAGATAATGTATGTGTCACACACAGTCATGACCTAGTCATGACTATTGTTGTGGCTACTGTAGAAAAGCAAGGTGTTATGGTTTAGACCTAAAATTTCCCCCCATAGTCTTATGTGTTAGAAGGACCCGGGTGGGAGAAAGGGCGTGACCGGAAATGATGTGTTCTTGTCCCTGGTTCTGCCCTCTCTCTTCGCTTCCTGGCTGATGTGACGCTGTGGCTGTCCTCTGCTGCACCCGATGACTGCGCCATTTCTCCCTTGGCGCCAGCCAGCCACAGAGTGAACCCTCCAGAACCATGAACAAAATAAACCGCTCCTCTTTAAATTGCAGCTGCACGGTATTTTGTCCTAGGAATGGGTAAGTAACTAATACACAAGGTGCTTGTTGTCTGGTTGAAGAAATGATACTGAAGCAATCACAATGAGAAGTAACAGTAAATCTATTCTCTAAACAATTCATCTCATGAGCCAAATGTAATCTCACCTAGTATGTTATCTTCATGAGAACTACAACAAAATTTGCTGTTTTGTTTTGGTTTTTTTGAGACAGGGTCTTCCTTGTGTAGGTTAGGCTAGCCTGGAACTTACTCTATAACCCAAACTGGCCTCAAACTTGGGCAATCCTCCTGCCTTAGCCTCCCAAACGCTGGGATTACAGGGGTGCTATTTGAGGCTAAAAGCAAGGTACATTGAAACATTGTGTCATGTTCTTTATGTTTGCTTGGACACAAGTTTTGATTATTTATAAAACCTACCCATATAAAAGTTTGGCAGAATAGAAAGAAATAGACAAAAAGAAAATTATCATCATTTCTAATCCCACTCCACAAAACTACTACTAACATATTGGTATATTTCCTTCAGTCTTTTTTCCATGCAATGTAATAGCTGAGGTCACATGAAAAATACCATTTTTTATCCTTTTTTCTGTTCAGCATTTTATCATAACCGTTTTCCTATAATATTAAAAACTCTTCATAAGTACCCTCATTTTAATGGGTGGTTGATATTCCATGGTATGCATTCATTTTTTTAACAAAAAAAATTTTTTGAATCAAACTCATGACCTTGTACTTGCCAGGCAGGCACTGTGCCACTGAGCTGTATCTCTGGCAACAAATGTTTATTGAGAAGCTATTCGGCATGGTCCTTAAAGCTGGAGCTACCCTACTAAGTAAAAAAGACAAGATCTCTATTCCCATGAAGTTTCCCTACTTGTGAAGCTCCTGTGTGATGCTGAGGGTTATAAATTAGAGTGGACTGAGAGGAAAACAGGAGGTAGAAAACTTAGAGGCCATGCCTAGACTCTTCTAACAAGTTAGCTATGAAGCAGCAGCAGATGTAGAGAAAGAAGTTAATCCTGACCCTTATTTTACTTGTTTGTGTATTAATGTGTGTTATGGTTGAAACATTGTGTCAACTTGGGGAGTCTAGAGGTTTGGCTGAGTGACTCAGCAGGAAGCCAGGGTGCTTACTTTGAACACATCCTGAGCCTGTGGAAGAGGAGGGCATGGAGACTGTGGGAGAGCTACATGCCCCCTAGGTGGGGGTAGGCTGTTTACAATGTAGGGGAGAAAAGGAGGCTGCTTGCAGCCATTCCTCCCTTTTGCTGGTTGTTTTCGCTGTGCTCTGCTGCCATGAACGTATGCCCTCTGCCATGTGCTACTCTGCCTCTGAGCCAGCCAAGTATGGACTGAAACCTCCACAAACTGTAAGCTAAATAAATCTTTCCTTCCTTTCTTAACTTTGGGTGCTGGGCATTTTGTCTCAGCAAGGAGAAAAAAGTAACCAAGACAATGTGGCAATGCAAATGTGCATTTTAAACAAATTCCTGAATATTTGGAATACTTAAAAATGACTTTTTAATCAAAGTTGCTACTATAGTTCTTATGCTCGTTTTGGTGTGTTTATTTTGATTTTCATGTAGTAACTGCAATAACTTCACCATCTTTAAAAAGCCATGAACAGAGTTGTGTTTCAGGACCATGTTGATATTAAATCCTTGATGTATTATATGTAACACATTATTAATAATGTATTAATGTAATTATACCTAATTATCCTTTAGGTATTTGTTATCATATCACAATAACCATCCATCTCACTTTAGAGAATAATTTGTAAAAGAAAAATCTCTACTTTAGATCTCATTCAACCACTTTTGGTATGTTGCTTGCTTGTTTGTATGAAAAATGTTTTAAGGTTCCTTCCCATACCTCTTAAATGGGAAACAACCTGCCCACGGCCCTGCTAAGGAATGATAGTCCCACACTTCCCTGTCCCAACACACAGTACCCACTGAGCACCTGGCTAAATCCAGGGAAGACACCTTGACAAGATCAGTGACCAAAGAACTATAAGCCCGAATGACTAAACTTGGGATTGTTGTTCCTCTCTTAATAATTTTTGTTTGGGAATTGTGAGGAAGCAAAACACAGACTGAAGTGAAAGCAAAGAAGCCTTAGTAGGGCAAAAGCCACGGTACCCTGGAATCCTAAAGACTGAAACTGGATAGCGGAGGCTAAACACTGACTACACACAATAAGGTGGCCTGCCAGAGAAGTAGAGGCACTCCAAGGTCAGTTCCTGGCCTTCTGAACGCTCCCCACTTGAGACAACTAAAATGTCAGCTAACATTTGAAAAAGAAAATTTAGATGTATCAAGAAGCAGGTATAAAATAAAGTTTTCTTTAATCCCCCAGATGCAATCGGAGCGCAAGGGCCCTGGTTGACTTATGGTCCCAAAGCTGGCTTTGCCCCTGAAAGTTTCTGCCAAACCCTAGAGGATTTGAACTTCTGCTTTGAGGTCTGCACAGAGCTAATGGGACCACCCAGTATGAGCAATCTAAAAATGAAGCCCTCACCCACCAAATATTGAGACCCTGGAGGGCTAAGTTTCTAACTTAGAGGTGATTGAGAAATGGACCCTGTTTTAACAGAAACTGGAAACAAAGAATCATGTCTATCTTGGTCCTGATGCTGAGAGAGACTTAAACCACCTGCCTTGGGTGTTCATATCCACACAGTGGTTTTCACATGTCTTGCTGTTCAACTGTTTTCTGTGTAGTCTAAAAAAACTTTGAGCACAGAATGTAGTAGTTCTTAGAGCACCCAGGTTGGTAATTCTAACTTCAAACTAGATCTCAAAGGATATCCACAGATAAAGTTGTAGAAAAATTAAACACACGCCGGGCAAAAATCACAAAATACACAAAGTGTTATCATGAAAGAAAAAAGCCACATACCACTTGAAAGAGAATCTCCTTCACGCTGCAGTCCCCAGCCTTGGAGAGCCAGGAGATTCATTTTCATGCTGCAATAAAGTCTTCCTTTATCTGATAGATTTTAAAGACTTCGTTCTCTTAAGAAAATAATTGCAACTTCCTTGTTAACATTTTTGTCCTTTACTGTGCTGAGAACAGGTCCTAAAAACAGCTGAAGCAGAAGGCCTATGGCCTCTGACAGACGCTGTCAGCAGTATCGCAGCATTGGTTTCTAAGCCTCACACTGCAACCTTATGCCTCTGTCAGCACCAGTGCCAAAGATCTGTGCATCTCTCTTTGGTATCTATTTGAATGACACACTGGATGAACAAGGGGGGCTTACTGTGTCTGAGTGGAACTTGACTGCGGAAGAAATGTGTTAAGCGACTCTTGTGGGATATTGAGCTTATGCGAATCAGACCCAATTTGGATGATTGTAAATGCCTGAGAATTAAGGAGAGTGAAACCAAAGGGGCAAAGGAACAACCGCCTAATTCCCCACAAGGGTTGAACCCAAGAAATAACTAGTCTTATCATTTGACACACAATAGGAAATAATCCACAGCTGAAAGTCTGGTCTATGCAGATAAATCTGTCACATAAAGGTGAAAGAACAACTGTTAGCCAGCTTTAAAAGACATTACACGACACTATTACCAAAGATGGCATTTTGTAAACCTGTGCTGCTCTTCCAAAAGTGATCGCAGTGTTTCAAATCCTCGGGCCTATAGAAGGAGATAAAAACGTCTTTGATTCTCCAGAGAATTCTACCTTGGCTGGCTGCCAGCTGCTGCAGAGACTGGATTTTCTTAACATCTTACCAGCAATCCTGTTTGTCATTCTGCTAAACAAACAACTACTTCGTTGTTGACAAGACTCTGATGGTTAGACATTCAGGTGAGTGGCAGGAAGCAAGAGGAGAACAGAATTCCCCGTCTTCCTCTACGGCTGAATTAACACTATTTGGTTAATACGATTAATCAAGGGTAAGAAGATGCACTCGAGAGCTAAAGTCTATGCCTACTTAGCTTCTTCTCCTTGCTCTGTGAGGAACTGTTGTGAGATTAATTGGACTTTTATCTGGAGCACCCAGTTGGTGACCCTTCTCTTGCTCTGCAATAAGCAAACTGTGCACAATTATTTCCTGCTGAAGGTCAGGTACACAGTGATATTTGAAAACAATTCATCATCGAGACTTAAGGAAGTGAGAAGAGCGTTCTGCTTCCTCCTTTCCTTGTTTGGAAAACTATTTTCAGTTTCTGATGAAGTGAAAATTTAAGGTCTAGTAGTAAGGATGCTGGTAAACTAACAACTCAGATCTCCATCCATGGCAGATGAGCTTGGTGAAAATGGATCTGATCTGTCCAGAATCATTTTGGAGCCTGGGGCCTTGAGGTTACAAAGGAGTTGTTTAGTAGTATTTGTTGAGTCACTTTCTCATAGCTGGGACAAAATACTTGAGACTTACAAGGAGAAGGAAAAGGAAAAGGGGCTTATTATGGTTCACATTCTTAGTCCATGGTCAGCGGACTCCAAGGCAGAGGGTACTGCAGAGAAGGAGCACGGCAGATGAAAATGTCACTTCAAGGTGGCCAGGAAGCAGCGAGGGAGAAGAGCCATGAAAGGAGATGCATGCTTCCAGGTCCCACCCCAGTGATCCACCTCCAGCCAGACCCAGCTTCTAACGGCAAATCAGCTGTGGTTCATTATCCAATCACATTGCAAAAACCCCACCTCTGAACACAACAGGCCTTTGGAGGGGCATTCTAGAACTAATCCATAACAATATTTCAGTCTCAGAAAAAGAGTTTTTCTTCCCTCCTCTCAATTTGCTTCCTTTGAAAAGGCTTGTTTTCAAAAGAATATTGCTTGGAGTTTGGCCATATCCACACGTTAGCCCACAAATTGAAATCACCACGTGTTCATTAAGCATCTACCAGTCCAAGACATTATGCAATGCCAATTGAGTCAAACGTCAAGTGAAAGGAGGGATCAAAAACTAGTCAAATTTTATAAGCTTCACCACTGAGGGAATTAAATAAAAATGTGGTGATTTTTTAAACTTTGTGAGTTCTGGCTTAGTTTAATGGAAGGTATCTTGTCTAATCTTTATCAGAAAATACACTCAATATTTGCCTTCATTGCCAAGAATCCATTCTTACCATAAAACAAAAGCTATCTTTCTGTTGTTATTCACAACAACACACCTGCCAGATGGTCACTGCCTATAGAGCACTGTGCTTGGGAAATATGGTACAACAAAGCTGCTGTTTTTAAGCGGTTGCTACACTATAGAGGTGTTGGACTGAGGTACAAAGGGGCAATGGAATGATTCTTTACTCTCCCTACTTACTGTTCCCAGTCTCTTAAAAGAATCCCAGTTAAAAGAATCTCTGCACACATGTGTAAAAATTCAGAACTATAACCAATAAAAGTGAGCTTCAATGCACATTGATTTTTTTAATTTTAACTGCATGAGGAATGCAACAAAAAAAAAATTTCCATAAGCTAATGAAGCTAAATCTTTAGAGCCCTTCACAAGCACAGTCTCTATCAAGGTCTTTACCTACTTTTTATTCATTTCATAGACAAAGCCACCCTCCAAACTTTATAAGCTTGAGGACTTATAAAACATGGCTCATCCCTTGGAGGTCTAACTTTAAAGTACTTAAATTTCCTTTTAGAAGTCAAATATTAAAAATTTAAATAGTAGTGTGAGATAGTAAATTCTAAATACCAGGAATTGAGAAAGAGTAACAGGATCAGGAAAGTCAGTGGGATTTATATCAGGCTGTAAAATAAATAGTCTAATTCCCTCTTTGTTGTTGCACTGTGAATAGCTCTCAGCTTCATCTGTCCCGTACCGTTTCTGCCTCACACCCGGGCAAGCCAATAAGACACCTGCGTATTCTTTCCTTTGGAGCTGGCAGTAAGTTCAAGTCATACATGCATACCTCAGCCTTTCTGGAAACCCTAAGACCCCCCGAAAGCTGAGGCAATGTCCTTTGCTCTCTCCAGACTTTTTGGATCTGTTTGGAAGCCTGGCTTGCCATCCACACAAAGCCGCATTTTATGATTAATACACTTTCTCACATCCTTGTGGACAGAATACAGCACAAGTTTTGGTAGCCAAACCAAACTTGGAGTGGGCATCAAGTACTAGGTGCTAAGTCCACCTCATTCTGCTTTTGGAACAGTCTTGCAAGTGGATTTACATACCAAAAAAAAAAGACAAGAAGGGCATTTGAGGGAATAAAGTGGCATATGCAAAAACATGAAGGTGGAAATACAAAACTTCTGTTTGTATGAAAATGTACTTGAAGCTACAAGTTTGCATAAATGTATCAAAAGGGTAGTTCTAAGGCTGACATGGAAGGTATGAGTCATTGAACAGATAAGAAATATGGCTTTAACTTATGTACATTAATTGATAACAGAAGTTTCCTGAAGGGGAAAATAAGAATCAGTGCAGTGTGTGTGTGTGTGTGTGTGTGTGTGTGTGTGTGTGTTTGAGACAGGGTTTCTCTATGCAGTTCAGGCTGGCCTTGAATTCCCAGCAATCCTCCTGCCTCGGCGAGTGCTGGAATTATAGGTGTGCACCACCACACCTGGGTCAATGAGTATTTTAAGACTCCTTATGTAGCTGTGAAATGTAGAGTGGCTTGGTGGCAAGGGCAATGACATAGATTAGTGGACAGAGGATGCATTATTCCATAAATAAGTAGAAGGACTGATGACCATAGTGGAGGACACGTCAGAGTGCCCGTCTACATTATACACTCAATAAATTCCAGAGGTAAGCATAACATTTACATAATTTTTAAAAATCTACCTTTACCTAGTGAAAAGCTTCCTAAGGATAAAACATGGGAACAAATCACAACAGGAAATATTAACAAATTTGACAATGAAAATATTAAGCTTCTATGTATCCTAAAATATCAGTGAAATTTTTTCAAGAGCAAACACACTTGAGATTAATATGAGAAAAATACGGACACTCTTCGTTTATAAATCAACAAAAAAATTTAAATCATTTTTATAGTAAATGTGTAAGTTCTAAAAAATTTATTATAGTAAAAGAGACGTTGCTTAAATCCCCCTCAAAATGCCCCCTCACTTCTAATACTCTGATCCCACCACTTTCGTCACTTTTGAAAATTGTTGATATATGTGATCCATAATAGTTACATTCATCTTAAGAAATTGATACATATACACATCACATCCCCATCGTCTTTGCTCTTCCTTCCCTGTCCCTGCACTGTTCTCCTCTCTTCCCCTTTCCAAAATCCCCTTCCCATCTCTACAAAGTTTCCTGTTGCCTACCTTACCTCTTTCATTTTGCCTACCATTTCTCTTTTATTTTACCTACCATCTCTTTTATTTTTCCTTTAGATTATTTATATTTTGTATTTGTCATATAAGAGATTCCATGCAATATTCAACTTTTGTGGGGTTTTTTTACTTAACATTATTATATCAAGATCTCATCCATTTTTGTACAAAGGATGCAAATTTATCCTTCTTTGTGGCAGTACTCCATTGTGTATGTATACCAGATTTTCCTTACTCATTCATCTGTTGATGGGTATATAGGCCTCTTCCATATTTTAGTTATTGTTAATTGTACTGCTATAAGTATGGGTATGCAAGTATCACGGTAAGTGACTTAACTCTTTCAGGAATATACCTAAAACAGGAATAACTAGGTCAAATAAAATTTCTATGTACAGTTTTTTGGTGATTCTACATACTGATTTCCATAGCAGTTGCACTAGTTTATATTCCCACAAACAATGTACAAAGGTTTCTTTTTCTCAATAACCTCAGTAGCACTTGTTCTTTTCTGAGTCCTTGATAATAGCCAGTCTTGCTGGGGTCAGATGGAATCTCAGTATTGTTTTGATTTGCATTTCTCTAATGGCCAAAGCTACTAAACATTTTTTCATATAATTATTGGCCATTTGTACTTCTTTTTAAAATGTGTATTCCTTTTTAATGCTCATTTTTTATCAAATTTTTATCTTGGAAATTCTGATTTTTTAATTCTGTATGTATTCTAGATATTAGAAATTAGCCTTCTATTTGAACAGTAGCTGGTAAAAATTTTTCCCATATGTACATTATCCCTTCATTCTATTGGTTGTCTCCTTTACTGTCTCCTTTACTGTGCAGAAACTTTTTAATTTATAATCCCACTTGTTGATTCTTGGTTCTATTTCTTGTGCAACTGGAGTTCTGTTCAGGAAGTCCTTGCCTATGCCTATCTTTTCAAGAGTTTTACCTATTTTATCTTCCCACAAGAGTCAGTGTTTCTGTTTTAATATTTAGGTCTCTGAAACATTTTTATTTAACTTTAATAAAAGGTGAAAGGAATGGGTATGGATTCATTCTTCTGCATGTGGATAACCAACTTTCTCAGCACTGTTTGTTAAAGAGACGATCTCTTTTCCAGCATATGTTTGTGGCGCCTTTGTCAAAAATTAGACTTGCTAAAGTTGCTTAAGGTTTTTTTCTACATCTTCAATTTTATCCCATCGGTCAACATGTCTATTTTTGTGCCAGTACCATGTCGTATAATTTCATATGAGGAACTGTGGTGCTTTCCATTCTATTCTTTATGTTCAAGACTGCTTTGGCTATTCTAGGTCTCTTTTTGCCACATAGTTCTGTGAAGAATGTGCTATTTGTATTTTCATTGGACTTGCTTTAAGTTTATATATCATTTTGGGAACATGGATACAAATCTTAAAATCTTAATCAAATAATGGGCAAAGGAAATAAGCAAGTTTGATACAGACAAAAAATACAAGTAACAAACATGTGCATGTGTTTGACATCATTATTAAAAAAACAAATTGAAATAAGTTATTCTTATGTGATATATTGGTGATTATTTTAATTATTTGTTGTTGAGGCTGGAATGAAACTGGCATCCCCACCTTTTAAAAATAAACATCAAAATCCAAAGTAGTGCCATTTAATTTGCTAATTTAGAGCTTGCTTTCTATTCATCATGTTTAAGAAATAATCAGAAACTCAAAGGACATAAATAAGAGATCTATTGAGTAATAGATACTAATAACTAAAAAATATTTTGTAAAATCTTATTACTGAAAAGTTCATTGTGACTCACCACAGTAAAGACTAGAAGCAACCAAAATATTCAAAAATGTAGAAATATTAAATGATATAGTACTCCCAGTTGCAAGTGCACCTTTTTCACAGTAACCATGAAAATAAAAAACTGATGCACAAATTCCTTGAGAAATCTCGATGATAATTTGTATTCATTTCTTAGTGCTCTGTAACAAATTGCCATAAACTAAGTGACTTAAAAGAGCAGGAATGTATTTCACAGTTCTGTAGGTCAGAAGTCCAAAAGCAGTATGGCAAGACCATAAACACCCTTAAGACATTAGGGGAGGGTCTGCTATCTCTCCCAGCTTCTTGTGGCATTAGCAACTCTTTGGCTTGTGGTCAAATTACTTCAATCTCTGTGTCCATGGTCACCTCACATTTCCCTCTTCCTGTGTCTCTTCTGTGTGCCTCTTGTATAAGGATACATGTGATGGCAGTTAGGGCCTGCTCAGATAACCTAGGGCAAAATTTTTAATTTATCTCATCTGCAAAGACACTTTTTTCAAATAAGAGATCATTCAGATTCCAAGGATTGCATGTGAATGCCTTGGGGTTGGAAGGATGTTTCCACCTACCACAACCACTGTATCTTAGTCTGCTGTATGAAAATTAGATAAGTGCGTAATAAATGACTTGGCTGAAAGGAAACAAGATCAGAATACCTGTAGAATGTATGGTAATAAATAACAACAACAAAAACACTACCGCAACTGACACTAATTAAATGCTGATTTGGTTGAAAGAATCTCAAAGAGGTCAGGAGAAGGAGACACAAGGCACCTGGAATGACAGGTGCGCATCAGAGAAGCTTCCATCAGCTTAAGATGAGGACTCATTGATAAATAGGCCTAAAGAGCAGATCCCACTCCCACTTTGGACAATAAGTTCACTACCATTCTTATACCACATAGCATCTGAAGAAACTGAACCGGAAAGTCCATAGACACAAGAAATCAACAGAGAGGAGGATTAGGATGCAGTGCTACACTTAGAACAAAAAGATCAAGTGGGGATCTGCATCTTAAATATGGAAACTCCAGAGCACCCCCAGCAGCCTTACCTCCCCGCACAGAAGAGGGTAGGGACCTTCTCTGCTGGTAATGAACCAGGAAAGACTGCTGTATACTGTCTCAACACACAACACAATAAATTAAGGAGGAAAGGTTTATTTTGACTCAGAGAGGTTTCCATAGTCAGCTGGCTCCAGTATAGGGTGGCAGGACAGAGGGGCAATAGAGAGGAAGAGCTTCTCATGGCAGAGCAGCTGGGAGAGGAGGAGCTCGGGAAGGGGATGAACCTTTCCAGGCCACATCCCCAGTGACCTGCATCTTCCCACCAGACTCTACCTCTCAATACCATATTTAGCTATAAACTCAGCAGTGGAGTGATCCACTGATGAGCATCACACCCCCACAATCCATTTACCGTCCAAAAGCCCAAACTAAGAGCACATGAGGCTGTGGAAGGGCAGCTAGGTATAAACAATAACATAATACAGCTATTTAAATGAATTTTTCATATTTGGTGAATTCCAGATATAGGTGTCTTCCATTAGTTTAAAATCTAGGTAGAAACACATGAAAATACATTTTTAAAATACATCAAAAGTAGCCTGCACTATATGACAAGCCAATGATGATTTTAATCTACCTTTTCACTTGTCCCTGTGGAAAATTATGTAGAATCATTTTGCAGAGCTAGAAAGGTAGGAAGACTTATGTGTCAAAGGAACTTGAGCAAATGAAAGTAGCAATTATAACTCTTAAGAAAAAGAAAAACCACAAGAAAAATATAATTATAGTATATTACTTTGGTCAGTTTTTTTCAGCTATTCACTGTAAGACACATCACTAGGTAGGAAGAGAACTTTTTCTGAACTTTTGTGACCTTCAGTTACAAAAACAACTGTAGAATCGCAATCAGGATTCACATTAACTGATGTGTCCCAGACCATAGCAGCACGAAGAACACAAATTGTGCTGCACTGGAGCAGATTTTCTTTTGCTACCTCTCACCTACTTGCTGCTGCAGGACTCTTCTGGCAGAGAGCTTCCACCCACCTAGAATTTCTGCGCATTCTCGGGGGCTGTCTCAAATGTGGCCCGGAGCAATCCTATCTGAACCGGGTGAAGAACCTGCACCCTGCAGCAGCCCTGGGGACATGGAGGTGAGAGTATTAGCCCGTGGGCTCGGAGAGGGCCTGCTCCGGATCCCTCCCTGTGCTGTGTCACAGTTTCGTAAAGGCTGTGAAAGCACTGCCGCTCGGGCTCTGAGTCTTAGAGGTATTGCCATGAACATGGCTCTTTCAGTGTCCTTATTTACTTGTAAATCTAAAGCACTCTCTAGAGTCCCTGTCTTTCTCTGTCTGTCTCTCTCTGTCTCCCTGTCTGTCTCTGTCCCTATCTCCCTCTCTCTTGCACACACACACACACACACACACACACACACACACACACATCCCACATTGTGGAATCAGGATACATATCTGAGTGAAAGAAAAACATTCCAGGTAACAGACCTTGGCTTTAACTCCCTTATTCCCTGGAGCATCAAGATTGAACCACAGTTGCCCACTGACTCCCTCTAGTTTAACTCGAAGGCTTTTGGGGGAGGCTTCTTGGAGTGTCAGTAAAGAACTGGATTAGACTCTCCCACACACCTGTGGAAACACCCAGTAGCATCAGAATTTCAAAAGAGAACACAGAAGGTGCTATTCACCCACATTTTGTAGACGAGAACACCGCGGTACAGAGTAATTGAATAGATTGCTGCAGATCATACATCTAGTTAAGTGGCAGTGTGGCTCAGGGATAAATGCTCTCACCTAAGTTCCAAGTAAATTGCCACTTCTGCTACAGAAGTATCAGCCCTCTGTGCAAACGCTACCCTAGCAATGAAACCTTCCCAAATTCCCCCAGTCAGGACTGCCTCTCATCCTTTCTTATATTCCCACAGCACTTCCACCCTAGAGGATGTAACAGCGTCACCTTCTCCGTGTAGCTAAAATATAAGCTTTGTAAAGACACCTCATTCACTGATCGTAATGTCCACCTCAGTGTTCACCAGAGCACTGTGCACCAGGTAGACGTGCAGTGTAGACTTCTACTGAGCATGCAGCAGGCAAGCAGTGATTGCTGAATGGTTATGAAATGGTGAACAGTGCCCAAGGGAGAACTCTACACAGAACACTGGGCATCCTAAAACACCAAATGAAACCTTGTGAAGCAGCCATTTTGTATAAGCTAAATTGTTCAATTACTGACAATTTCACCATTCAGTTTGACAAAAGAAAATAACCTCACTGGGATAGCTGATAAACCCTGGAAAGTGTTCTTTTCAAAGTTTTTGTCATCTTTCCCTTTAGATATCTTTTATTATCTACCAGCAGCTATTAAGCATTATTTGTTTAAATATTCAAAAAGTAAAAGTTCTAGTCAATAAACCTTCAAATATCCCAAAGCCCAGACAACAGATTTGATTCCATCAACTTTGTTCAGCCATGAGTCCTAGAGTCGGTGTCTTGGTTACTTTTCTCTCATTGCTGAGACAAAATACCTGACACCCAGAATTAAGGAAGGAAAGGTTTATTTAGCCCACAGTCTGTGGAGGTTTCAGCCCATACTCAGCTGGCTCCAAGGTAGGGTGGCACAAGGCAGAGAGCAACAGTTCATGGTGGCAGAAAACAGCAAAAGCAAAAGGGAGGAGCGGTGGCAAGCAGCCTCTTTCCCTCCCTTACACTATATGCAAACTACCTGCCCCAGACTGGGTGTAGCACTCACACCCATAATCCCAGCACTGGACTATGGATCAATCAAAAATCTAGAATAGTAGCCCGCTTCATGGCTGCATGAGGATGTGGTGGGACATGCAGACACAAACCATAACAGTCGGGTAACACAGGGCCAAATATGCACAGGTCCCAGAAGAGACTGTTTTGACTGAGTTGAATGTCTCTCAATCGTGGCAAAAAAGGCCAGCAAGGAAATATGTTCTGGGCCCTGATCTCCTGGGACTTCCTTATGCAGTAAGTTCCCAACTGCATTCCCGTTTGCATCCTCTCTTGTTTTCCCTGGCATATTGATCTGTCGCACGTTGACAATCTGGGTGCCGCACTGACCTTTGGAAGGGATGTCAGTAGTGGAGATTAGTCCAACAGATGAGAATGTTCTTGAACTGGCAGCTTTCTTCAGCCAGGAGGAGGCCTCCGGAACTAAGGGCTGCAGAGGTAGCTGACAATGTAATTTATCCACATTTCACCTGGAAGCACTATCATCTCTTTGAGTCTCTCCAGAGGCCCTCGCCTGGAAAAAGGCCCAAGATGCCTGTCAGACCAAACAATGCCTATCATATTTTATTACATAGGATGAAACACAAGACTTTATGCTCCGTTAACAGAAGGTTTCATTTTCACTCCAGGAAAGCGATTCAACATTACAACATCTTATCTTGTTCTTTCTTATGTTTTTAATATAAACGGCCTTAAAATGCCTAGCTTCCATCCCCCATGCCCACTGCCCCAGGCACCTAGAAGCTACATTATCAGATTTTACAGTCTGAGATAATGTGGTGTCGTGAGAGGGCCGAGATATATATGTGGGTTTTTTTTTTTAAATAAAACTACAGCTTTATAAAAAGAAGAAGTTTGCTCTCTAGTGGCTGACTCATAAACAGCTCTGAAAAGCACACAATGAGCTATTTTAGAAAAAGAGAAACTTTAATAGTGATATCTGTGTAACAAGATCTCAGTAATTATTTTGTTTTCATTGATTTTTTAAAAATTTTCCTTACAGTGAAAAACTACATCACAGCAAATGTTTTGTGAATATTTTTCCTATTAAAAATTTCCTGCCGTTAAGCTATTTCGATTCTAAATTCTTCAAGTAGCAATTAGGTTTCTAGTGTTTTATTAGTCTATTGTACCTTCAGAAAGCTCTATGGATTGGTTTGATAACGTATAATTAATGTCTATTATAGACAATTGCCTGATAATATATCATTACAGCTTTTTAAACCATTTTAGCTCTTTGCAGAAAAATTACAAAAATTCAGGAATGAATCATATAATTATTAATATGGTGCTAATTAATATCATATTATTATTCCTTTTTCTACAGCAACTCAATCTATAACATTTTACTATAATACGAATTATAAAGCAAGAAAAAATCATTCTGTGTGAGCCTCCTCTCAGCCACCCCTCCCCACTGCGTTTTACTTTCCATTTTATTCTCGAACTAGTTTCTTTCTCCCTAAGTTCATACTATTTTTTCCAGCTCTCCTCAGGAGTGTTTATCAGATCACAGGAAAAGGAACAGCAGTGCCGACCACTTACTTCAGTCTTTGCTTCTTTAAGGGGAGGAAAGGGGTAGCCAGGGAGCTTTCTATCCTCACAAAAATAAATACTTGTAAAGGATTTTCAGATTCATAACGTTTTGTTGTTCTTGTTCTTATTTTACCCATGAAAAAGGAACCAGACCATTTGGGAGGCTTAAACTTCTCAAGAAGCCAGGAGCGCAGCAGAAGCAAAGTACTAGAGCCTGCAAAGACAGAGACAGGTTTTAGGGCCTTGAGAGTTACAAGTATGGAGGCCAGCATGAGCGGTTATTGAGAAAAGAGACGATGCGATCTACTTTACCTTTTCAGAAAATTGTTCCGGATACTGTGTAAAGGAAGTACTACAAGGAGACCAAGAGTAAAAGAAGGAAATTTCCCTGGCAGTGAGTTTCAGGCATGCAGGCTGTAAAAGAACAACGCGGACAAAGATGGTAGCCCTGGATGTGCAAAAGATAACGATCTCCAGTTTCTCTGTGAAGCAGAGGCAAATGGTAATGAAATACAGAAGCAGCGGGCATGGACCGAGTGGGTGGATGGTGAGGCCACTTAAGGAATGAGGCTGGGAGAGAAGCCTGTTGGGGAGGTGCGTGGCAGTGGCTATTGAGTTCTCCTTCGGCTGATTGTGGTTCAATTTGTGATTTCCCTTCAAGAGCAGACTTCAGATTATTTCTGTTAGTGGTGATACCAGGAAATTTTGCATAAGAAAATCAATTCCTATTAGAAATCTGGAGCTTTCAGGAGAGGTCAGTACTAGTGATTTCTACTTAGACAGTACAAATGGTATTTGAAGACAGAATCTTCAAGGAGAGAATTTGGATGTAGAAGGGAAGAGGCCTGGGCCTGACCCTGGGGCTCAGGCATTTTGACTTACAGGAAGGAGCAGGGTCCATCAGGAAGACTGAGCAGAAGTGGCCAGCAGTGAGAGGAAAAGCAGAAGGCAAATAAGGTAACACTAGAGAGGGGTCAGATAAGAG
This sequence comes from Dinomys branickii, assembly GCA_004027595.1. Taxonomy (NCBI): domain Eukaryota; kingdom Metazoa; phylum Chordata; class Mammalia; order Rodentia; family Dinomyidae; genus Dinomys; species Dinomys branickii. The sequence goes on from PVLD010011468.1 coordinate 46,659, forward strand.
GAAGACATAGAACAACCATCAGTGGGCTGGGGATATAGCTCAGTGGCACAAGTGCCTGCTTGGCAAGCACAAGGCCCTCAGTTCGACTCCTGGTATCAAGAAAAAAAAAATGTTGGTATGGCAAGCAAGGCTTAAAAGTAATCCACCTAGCTGCTACATGTTTCCAAGATTTAAAAAGAAAAAAAAGAATGACCATCAAACATGGCAAAACACAGGTCACAGGTGACCTGGACAAGAATACTGTGTGTGGAGTGATGGGGACAGAAGCCTTTCCTGCTCTTGTGCTAATCCAGAATAGAAGCCTAATGAATAAATATGAAAACATTTCTACTTCAGACTATGTGCCAAGGATCGAGGAACAGGAAGGAGTGCGACACAAGAAAGGAATTACAGTGTGGACAGGTGAGCTAGAGAAACTACTTATTTTCTGAGAGCCTCAAAAAAACATCCATAACTATGAAAACATCTCAAGAAGTATAGGGATTAGTTTCTTGTTTTATTTTAAAGAGAAAAAAAATTAAAATGATACAGAATTTCCAAACAAGATGAGAGGAAATTAACAATGGTTATTATATTGTGTGTTTTCTATACAACCAGGTCTCTTACCAGGCTGGGAGACTACCCAGTGAAAACTTAACACAGATGCAATGAGAAATGAATAGCGCTCCCCACCTCTTTTTTCCTTGATGTGTGCATATTTGTAAAAGCTTTAACAAGCACCTTTTAAAAATGTAAGATGTTAAATAACACTGAAGAAGCAAAAGTCAATTGCTTCTGCTTTCACATTTTCCTCATGGGTCAACTCAAAGACATTGTTCTCATCCCAACTTTTTCTCCTGCCTTTTTTGTGGACATTAGTTGTGCTTTGTTTTTTTAAAATACTAGGCCAGCTGTACTACTAATTTCTATTGGCTTATTGAAAGGAACAGCTAATGCTTATTTTGATCAGTTTGCATGCCTATATCTGGTACTGTGAACAACTACTTTGAAGATAACAATATGCAATACAATAAACCATTGTTAAATCCTCCTGTTTCAAAATTCTGTATCATTTTTAATGCTTTTTAAACTTTTTATTCTCTTTAAAATAAAAGAGAAAATACAGAGCACTATGAGTAGGAGTGGGGCAGGATCACACACCTCAGTTCCTTGTACTGAAGAAACACACACGGTCACTGAAAGCTGAGTGTGTTTCCTTTCTCTTGCACAGAGACATAGGATGGTGGCAGGAAGCATCCAGAAGGAAGGGAGGTCATGTGCAGTTCATTAGCAGTGACACCTGGTGAAAAAATTATGATCGAGAGAATAGTATTAAAATTATTTCATGACTTATCTCTAATACAGTTCGGATAGATAAAGTAAAAAAAAAAGGACCAATATTATTCGGTGGACGGCTGCCTCAGATAAATGAGAAATATCACTCTTCTTAAGCTACTTACTGTGCTTCTATCCCTGAAGCAGCTAGGCAGGAATCTTGCTGCCTAAAATCAAAGTTCTTGAGAACTCTGCTGGCTTGTTACTTAATTAATGTTAAGAAGGCGACAAGATTAGTCAACCCCAAATCATACTGGATCATTATAGTATTAGATATTACTTGAGCCTTACGAGATAATTCTGACAAGTTAATGTAAGTTTCTGTCCAGCCCCAAAAAGTAAAAAGTTAAATAGAAGAAACCTTAAGAGACTTCCACTGGTTATCTCATATTGCACATATTGTGCCTGAAAAAGAGAGAAAAGCAGATACCCCTGGGGTTAGCTATTAGTTTAGAATAACCGTAAGATTCACATCCTCTCTCTCTTAGTGCCTATGACTTCCAGTAAACATCTGATTTCCTTCAGCATTTGCACACTGTGGTTTCTACAGCTTGGAGTGTTTGTACTTCAGAGGGACATTAAGAAGAAACAGGCATGAGGGCACAGGAATCCACAAAAGGTAGAAGAAAACAGCTTGCATAGGTCACTCAAATTTCTGAACAGTTCCAAGGAAGAAACAAGCCAGGTAAACACAGGTGCCTGAACAGAGCAGCCAAACAGCAGCACAGGGCCCACTGTAACATGTGCAGGTGTAAAATTCCAGTTCACCCTCCAAATTATAACAGATTTTCAAGAAGATGCATGATTACACGTTTTTGTCTTACAGTAAAAAGGGAAGATTAAGCATGCGCCAGGAGCTAGATTTGGGGGCAAGGAAAGGAGGGGAAAGCCCACATCCTCTGGTATATTTTTCTCACTGCAACTGTTGCTAAGGAAACCACTTCCTATCCATACACTGCCCATATTTCCCCTACTTGTTGTTCTCACAAAGCACATAACACCACAGTAAAAATATGAGCCTGAGAGCCTACACATGTTGAAGGTCACTCAAATAATAGGAAAGAGATTAATGAGTTTGTCCCAAGGGCCAGGGACCAAGGTGCTCTTAGCAGAGAGAAAACTTCCTATTTTTAGTATTTACTTTCCAACCAAAACTAGGGAGGACTATAGTTTCATGAATGCCCTTGACTGTCAGAAGAGAAGTTTCTATTTCAGTGTCAACAGGCAAGATGGTAAATTCATCCTTCATGGAACGACACAGAAAGCAGGCAATAGCATAGCTATTGCCTGGCTAACAGCACTTTACCGAGAGCAAACAGAGGGACTTACCAAGGTAACGTGGCAACTTCACGGCCAAAGTGGGACTAGAAGTCACTTCCTGACCCGAATTCATGGAGTGCTGGATGATGGCTGAAATCCATAGATTCTCACAACCTCAGGGTGAGACAACTCATTGAGGTCTTTCAAGTTTAACTTGCCCTGCATTGCGGAAAGCCCTGCGAAGTTTAATTTTTAGGCATGCTATAGCTTGAGCAATCAAGACTCCTGGCTTAATCCATCAATAATAGCATGCAGAGTTCACTGTGTCTGAGGAAAGGGTAGTTCAGACCTCACTGGAAAGGCAGAATCACAGTACTGTTCAGCTCTCAAGGTGTTCTAAGGCTGGAGGAAGAACCATTCTCCCCAGCTTTTCTTGAGGGTCCACAAACTTTAATTCGTTTCTTTGAGGGTCCACATACTTAATTCATTTTCTGCCGTTTTCCAGTTCCTCTCCCACTAATGTGGTTTTTGTTGGCTGCATTAACAGTACAAAGAGATGTCCTCTGAAGGAAAGAAAAAATAGAGGGAGGGACCAAAAGCAACCCAAAGACAACCAAGAGAAGACAGTGGCCTTGAATGCGATAACATGACTGATGTGACGATGACAGTGAAGAAGAATTTCAGACCACTTTGGTTTTACATTGCTAAGCGTCAAAGTTATTTTAAACAGCTAGGTCAGATTTTCAACTAGGTCAGTTATCTAATCCTGATCCTCCTCCATCCCCCATAACAAGAAATATTTAAAATTCCCTGAAGTTAAGTAGATGTTTCCAAATATTAAATATATACTCCTTTAATTTGCTGGAATTACAGCATTTCCTTTTTCGCAAATGCCTTGATGGAGTATTTCAGCAGAGTGATGCTTACCCAATCTGTCAAATGTCACTCAGCTTACAAAAGTAGTCCTGTTGGTGTTTGGTCTAAAATCCACAAGTCCCATCTCTCTCCACGCTTTCAGGCATACACCCACTGCACCATTTTAAAATATGTTTATATATACACACACTGCAAATTATCATTCTACCTCGACCTTCTAGAATTTTTCTCTAGATGTAAGAATTAATCTTATGGCATACAGGAAAAATTCACTTAAACATAAATAAAACTTACAGTTCTCTATATTGGATTTTTCCCTTTGTAGCTCAAAGCCTGACTATGGACAAAGGAAATTGCTTCCCTTCATCAGCACACTTGACCTCGGGCAGGAAGATGCACTGGATAATAAGACAGAAATCAGAGCAGTCTTAGTGAACCAGGAGGACTTGGAATTGTTGTGTTTTTCCTATGCTTTTGAAGTGGTGTGCCCTCCATAATATCAACCGTTTCAAACGTATTTCTTGCATAATTTCTAGTCATATATTCAAAACTTGGTCACGAACCTCAGCAACCAAATGAGAAACTAGGCATGGCTTGTTCAAATGTGCCTAAAGTTTCACATTATAAAATCATTAATATATGTATAAATTTCAAAAGTTATGAAATGTGTAAGACCTTTCTTCATGGCATTTGTCCACAGAATAGTATCTTTTGTTTGTGCAGTGCTATGATAGGAACGTGTCCCCCAAAGTTCATACGCTACAAACTTAATCCCCAATGCAACATTGCTGGGAAGTCGGTTTGCGGAGAATTATTTAGGTCATGAGGGCTCTGCCTTCATGAATGGATGGAAAGGGCTGGAACCTACGAGTTTGGTCTCTTGCTTGTGTACACACACGCATCTGTTCTTTTACCTTTTGCCACATTGTGATGCAGAAGAAAAGCCCTCACCAGATGCCTCCCCATGGACTGCTAGGCTCCAGAACTGTGAGAAATAAATCTCTGTTCCTTATAAATCCCAATCCTAAGATTTCTGTCATAACAGCACAAAGTGGACTAAGATATATAGACATTTGTGCTTTTCAAAATACTTTCTCATAATAATAACAGTGGTGTTATTGAGTATTTACTTTCTGCCAGACATTATTTTAAAAGTTTTATGTACTAACACATTTAATTTTACCCACATTTTAAGAAGATAAAAACTAAGATTTTTTAATATAAACTTTACTTTTACTATGAATAAAATATTTCTCATGTAAGCCTTCATCAGTTTGTAAGAAATGATAAGATCTACAGATTCTGGCCTCTCTCTTGTACTTCATCTAAGAGTGTAATAAAACAAAAATCACCTTATTTCTCCCAGAAAAGTTGTTATACATTCAGATTATTTATTTGAATGTGAAAATATAGAGTTGTCATATATAAAGACTAAGTACAAATTAATAAGAAAAGAACAACCTTTAAGTTAAATACTTATGTTCCTATTAGTCATATTTGTGTTTCGGCAAATTGTTACTGTAAATAAAATCTTCGCCTTGAATAAAATAGAAATAGGATTTGTGGAACACAGATTTGAGCAAAATATAAAACTTGGGATTCTTTAATAAGCAAAGAAATGGTCTTCTCTTTTAAAATGGCCTTCAAAACATTTAAAAACAGAAAAAATGAAATGTATCTATTTTTCCTCTTTTCACTGCAAACTATTTTTACGTGACCTTTGGAAGTGGCTCCAGTGCATATATTTGTGTCTGTGTGTGCAGAGAGGTAGAGAAATGGATGGGCAGTAATATCAGGCCTTCAGATATATCCAGAAATCAGATGATTTCTTTTAAAATTCAGGGACATGTTTAGAATAAATCTAAAATCATAAAGTCATTAGTTTCAACTTGACATACACTAAAAAATGCCTTCCCTGCTATTAGAGAGGTTGCCACTGCTGACATAGTCACCAAAGTAAAATTGCTTTAATACGTTAATTTGGTCAGGGTCTTGAGTTATAGATATGCAGGCATGTACCTTATTTATCTTTACATGCCCTGTAATCAGTAGCATCTCTTATTACTTTGGAAAATGGAATTTCTCAATAAAAAATTGAATTCCTGTGTTCTAGATCTTAGTCTTCCTTCTTGACCAACTGGTCTCCTTGTCCTCTATGCTGAATCTGTGACTTCTCATAATGGAGTCCATGAGACTAAGACATCCTCAAAGCTGAAGACTACCTCGGTGCATAGTAAGCATATAGTAAAATTATTCATAAATGAACAAGAAAACAATCTCAGTTACTGGTTGGCAATCACAAATGTTTTTCTGAGCTTTATTCTAATACAGACAATGTGAAAATTGTAATAGGCCTTCAGAATGTATTCATTTTGGAAAGAATCCAGTGATCCCTTACAGATAAATGTCCCTGTTTATGAATAGAGATAAAAGCTAACATTTATCTCATTAATCTCATCCTCTTCCCTACCTGCACGGTTTCAGGTAAATTTATGACCTCCATTTGGCTAAATAAGAAACTAAAAGTCGATAAACTGAATAATTTACTCAAGTTCATGCTAGTTAGCAAATGGGTGAACCAGAATTGTAGTGAGAGCCATAATAATGGATTGCCCGATCAGGAACAGAGGGAGGGCTCCCTCTCAAAGAAAAGAAAGCATTCCTATACCAAAAGCAAAGAAGGAAGAAATAAGAACAGTACTCAGAGCTGCGGACAGGAAAGGAAGGGGCACAACGTGAACTCCCTAAGACTAGAAGTCAAACAGCTTTTGCCTTAGTGGTACGGAAAACCATATTGTATCTTAACAAAATTTCCAAGCTCCTTATATCATTCCTTGTTATAGCAATAGTGGCCATTTATTGTGCACATATTAGATACTATGCATTTTGCCTAGAATGTGTATAACCTCATTTTTAAAAATCGCACACAACTCTCTGCAGTGTGTGGGTATGATCAACAATAGTATGAATGTTTCATCACAGTAAAAGACACATTTCTAACAATCCCCCTCGGAGTACTCTCCTTCACTTCCAACACACTTACCCCTTGCTCTTGCCACTTTCTGTAGCAGTTCTGGAAATCCTCTTTCATGAGTGTCTTTAGTTGTGCTATTGTGGCTGCCTCAGTGTTCTGAACTGATTCAAACTATTTACTTTTTCGTTTTGTTAGAAGCAGCTGAGTTAGATAGAAATATTTTAGGCAGTCTCACAGGGCCATTCCCTCAAAGGAGCCAACATGAAAGACAATATTTGCTGCAAGCCATACCTTAAAACAAGGGACTAAATAAATGCACCCACATCCCTCCCTAGGGATGGACAACAGGGACTGATATTCTAAATAGGTAGCGATCACCTTGAGGTGTCATTGACCCAACCCCTTACAGGAAAAGCCTCTGTTTTGTATTCAGGCCTGCTTGCTACAACTCGCTTCCCAATTTAATCAATTTTACCTGAACAAGTCTTATTGGCTGACCATAGTTTTGTCCATTTCCCCTACCTTGGACCCACCTCACCTTGTGGTTTTGCTCTATAAAAGTCTCTAGAAAAAAACAGAGCCTTGGGCAACCCACTCAGGCCCCCTTCTGTCTCTCTCTTGGACAGAAGCTCTCTTTCCCTCAATAAATATATTCTGCTCTTAACCTCCATTGTTCCTAAAATTCATTCTTCGATTTTAGAGGACACAAACTCATCCCAGATATCATTCAGGTAGGGAGTTTTTATTTTCCTGTATCAATTTTATTTTGGTGAAGAGCCAGAAGTCATACAGTTGCCAAATCCACTGAATGAGGTGGAAGAGGATAGACTGTAATGTTTTCATTTGACAGAAATTGCTGTAAACGTTTTCAATCCATTTGTGACATAGTGGCACCCATAAGAAGACTCACAAGACAGGACTTACAAAACTGCTTTGGGAACTGGCAAGGGTAATGGCATAATTGTGTTCAAAGTGAGGGGCTGTATTTTGAGGAAGATTAATGGCAATATGTTCTTTACTGTAATAAATTTCTTATACATCAAAAATCTGAATTTCAGAGAAGCTCAATAACTTACCCACCAATACACCTCTGGTGAGGTGTAGCCAGAACTCAATCCCAGGCCACCTGATTCTACAACTCACACTCTTCCCATCATGCCTTGCTGCTGCCACCCACATTAGCTCTTTTGGAGAGGCAGATGTTTTCCTCCATCTTTCTTAGCAAACATCTTCATATTAAAAAAAAAGAAAGTGCTACAGAGACTTTCCTAATTTCAAAAGCTCTGTTCTATCTTAACCAATTAATGGTGCTTTGAACATGTCAGTGCAGCTGCTAAATGCCAGGGGCTTTCTTTGGGGATTTCAGGCCCTGCAATGATGACTACCCAGACCTTCTACTTCCCACAGCAGCCTCCTATTCAGGATTTCATGAGGACCAGAGAACCCTGTTTTGGGGAGGAGCCTTGGCCTGTTATGGGATAGTAGGAAGAATATGTCACATCAAAGCAATCTCCTATAAAATCTGCTGGTTGCAGAAAGAAGTGGGCCTATGCGTCCACAAGATTTTTTTTATAAACCATGCAGAGCAGAAAAAAATGAGAAGGATTTTTACGTTTATTTGGAAAATCCATGAATTGTCTCAGAAGGATCTGAGTGACAAATTGAGTCTCTAATAGAAGACTGAGAAAAGAAAAACTGAAATTTCCCAACTAAATTTGATGGGTACTTAAAAGCATCTATGAATGGCTAGAGTCCTGCACCACCAACCTCTTACAATTCCATGACTGTAAACCCTGGGAAAGCCAACCAGAACAAAAGACAGTTTGAGACAGCAGCCTCTTTTGTCCTTGGAGGCTCTGAGACAAAGCCAACTGGGAGCCACCTCAAGAGTCAGTTTGGAAATTTTGCAGCTCATGCATGTTGGACAGAAGTAGAGTATTAGAAGGCGGAGGGAGGAAAAGCCTGGAGCCTGACAGCTCTGGGAATTGTCATTCAGTTCTTCTCTTGTCAGTTTTGAGCTTGTGGGCTGGGGATATAGCTCAGTGGAATAAGCGCTTGCCTAGCAAGCGCAGGGTCCTGAGTTCAATCCCCAGTACCGCAGGAAAAAAAAAAAAAAAAAAGAATTGCTACACAATTTTGACCTTGCTTCTTTGCCTGCAAGGGCCGATCAAAATATCCGGTTTATTTTTTTCTTTTTTTAAAATGCCTTAGAAGCCAAAAACATAGCCATGCAATTCCCTTCAAAATAGTCCCCATTGTTCTAAACACATACCCTATCATTCTGGCCTCTCTCTGACACCATGCTGGAAGTCCTTTTTTGTATCTTTGTGGTGTTTTAAAAAGTGGTGAATGCTGCTACCAAGTAACACCCAACAGAGACAGGTTCACAAAAACATCATGTTTCCTCAGCAACCAGTAACCAGATCTGTCACATCTCAACTTCTGGTTCTTCTGCAAAATCAAAATAACCATGAAAGCCAGGCGTGGTGGCACACACCTATAATTCCAGCACGGGGGTGGGGGTGGGGTGGCACTGAGGCCAGAGGACCAACGAGAGTTCAAAGCCAGCCTGGACTACAAAATGAGAACCTGCTTTTCAAAAAACTTTAAAAAGTAATGATATAATAGTAATCATGAAAGGTAAATGTTGTGGTGGTTTTATTGAGACAGATTCTCACTATGTAGTTTAGGCTGGTCTTGACCTCACTGTGTAGCTCAGGCTGGCCTTCAACTCCTTGGAATCCTCCTGTCTCAGCCTCCCATGTGCCCGGATTAGAGGCGTGCACCACCACACCCAGCTAAAAGGGTAAACATTGATTCAAGGCAGCCACAATAGTGCAACTAAAGGCACGAAAAAGGGCTCGCAGAACTGCTTCACAAAGTGGCAGCAAGCACTAGATAAGCGTTGTTACAGTGAGCGAGAGGATTATGGATGGGATTAATGGCAATGTTTGCTGGCATAAAGTTTTACAAGCATTCACAATATTTTTTGAGTACACTATATTTTTTACATACCTGAGTACAATCCATTCTGGCATGTTTTCCCAATCTCAGTCCCCTCCCCTTGATCTTCCCTGCACTTCCCCTTCCCAAGCCCAAGCTGTGCATCCATTAGCTTTCACTGTGTAACAAACATTCCAAACTGCAGTGGCTTAAAACAACAGCATGGTTCTGTGGACGGCTTGGCAGTTTGGGTTAGGCTCAGCTGGGTTATCTTTCCTTTCAATCTGAGCACATTCGTGTTCCTTCCTAGGTAGGAGACTGTTTGCTGCAGCAGAAGCTGTGGAAACACAGCATCTGGCCCATCATCAAACAGGTCAGCCAAGGTGTGTGTTAGGTGCTCCAAGAGGAAGAGGAGAAGTGAATGAAGACTCTGGAGGCCTAGACTCAAATCTGGGCTAATTCTCTTCTTCTGCATTCTACTGGCCAAAGGGATCACAAGTTCTGTGAAATTCAAGGAGCAGAAAAAGGGACACTACCTCTTTCTGAGAGTTGCTGCAAAGTTATGCTACAAAGGGTCATGGATTTAGGGAGGTGTTATAGCCAGGCTTTGCAGAGGAATAGATTTAATAGAGGACACCTAATTTATAGGATCATTTTATAACATTCACCAAAAAAGTCAAATGCAGAAGAGGGCAGGAGATCTGGGCACACACTACAGAAGCAAAGAATGCAGATGAGGGCCTGGGTCCCACCGCAATGTCTTGTACGAATCCAGCTGAAGACCTAGAGCCCTTGGAGAAATCCTCCATGAGTCCATCTGAAGGTCTAGGGCTCACAACAGTGTCTTGTGCAAGTCTATGTCAAGGACCTGCACTGGGAAGGTGCAAAGGTCAGTGGTAGCAGCTGACCCCTGGCAGCGTCTACAGGCAAAGGTCACCGGCAAAGTGAAGGATCTATGCCAGCAGGCTGAGAGATCTACACTGGAGCCAGGAAGTGACATGCAAAGTACGAACCAGAGGCCCCCAGAAAGAACTGCAGCCATCCTCAGCGACAGTGAGGATCGAAGCTCCTCCCTTGACGACAACATGTGAGTTCATATCAGGAAAACCATCATGACAAGCTTCTGCAGGAGAATCAACATGGCACCATCTTCCCCTCCAGTTCTGCTTTTATGCCACTGGCAACAGTCCTCAGGTGGGCCTTCCACACCCAGAACCACGCTGATTCAGTTCAGCTGGGTGTTACAAGTTGACCATTAGTTAATCCACCACAGGAAGGAAATAATTACGACCCTTTTCTCCTCCAAAACATATAACGTTTTTGGGGCACTTCTGCATTTGGGGAAAAGGGCCACACTTCCTGTTCCTTTCTCTATACCTTACTCTGCTTTGCACCCACCTTTGGGGAAAAGGGCCACACTTCCTGTTCCTTTCTCTATACCTTACTCTGCTTTGCACCCACCCCCATCTCCATCTACTCAACAATTCATCCAAATCTCAACAAATTTTTGCTTTTTGATTCTGCTTCTCTCTACTGGTGTGATCTGGCCAACAAGATTTTAAACAGCAATTCCTATTTGCCTAGCAGGTTTTTAAATGTCAAATGTCTTGCTGAGACAAGACAAATAACATTAGGAAAACAACAGACTTCCAGAGCCTCAGGAATCCAGTTTGTATCCTTTTTCTTCCCTAAATTAACAATACAGTTTTCATAAAGTCCAAAACCCAAACCACTCTGATATTCTTGGCACACTATTTGTTCTCAATAGCTTCAAGCTTACTTTCAAATCCTTTGTAATCCTGCTGGCAATCATTAAACAGTGACTCATGGAAGCTCTCTGATGGCCTCCAATAATGATTTTACCATCCACACTGGAAATGTTTAAAAGTTCCATTTAACAACTTTAGTCCATTGCTGAGATTACTTCTTGGGAGGGCATCAATTTTTTTCACTGTGTGTCCTTGAAGCAACCCAAGGCCAGCACATCCCTGGCCATCAAAGCCCTCCAAGGGGCAGCTGCTATAGTCTGATAAACCAAGGTGTCTCTTGAAAAGAAACCAATCGTTGCTGTTGCTTCTGCCCATTGGTACATCCTGAAATTCATTATACAATGCCCCTGCCCTCCCTTTTTATGAATTTCCTGCTTGCAAAGCTTCCAGAAAGACCATCCTCAGCTCAAAGCTAGAGTTTGTGCTGAGGAACTGAGATGCTTAAACCTAGGTTATCTGAGTAAACACTTCTGGAAACGCACAGCACTAAGCTACCCCAATTTGAATACTAGTAGAAATGCGTGTTTGAAAAGGTCAGTCATATTTCTTTCAAGTTTTTGGTATCTTCATCTTCTTACCAATTATTACCATCTTTCTCCTTGGTCCAGAGGAACAAGCAACCCTATTCCTCTCCACAGTCCCTCCCACCAGGTCTGCAAACATCACACCGTTAACTCTCTGCATTTCAGTTCCTTAGACCTGGGCTGTCAGCTTCCCACAAGGTCAGGAGTTGCTCTTCCCATCATAAACTCTCAACCTGCCTGCCACCCATACCCGCGACCTACCTACCCTTCACACCCCCACTTCTGTACCTTCTATCTGTAACTGAGCCCGAGGTCGATTATCTTCGGCCACCACCCCCACCTCTGAACTAAGAGCAAATCAAATGACCTTGCCTCAGTCCCTTCCTATTTGTCCTTTGGGCAGCATTTGTAATACTTGGCAGATGTTCCCGACATTAAAGGAGTTGCTTGACTCCTAAGGCAGCCTCCTAATTCTTCTAGTTCTCTGTCTGCTCTTTCCTAGTTCCTTCCAAGTGCTCCTCTCCCTCTACTTCTTCCTCAAACGTGAGCCTGTTTTCTTAATCCTAAACTCTCCCTGGGCAACAGTCGTCCTTCCTGCCCATCTCACTGGACATCTCACGTGGGATGTTCCATAGGATTTTTAACTCACCACTTCCCAAAACAAACTTGTTTTCTTCCTGGCCACAGTCCCTTGCTCATCTTTCTTCATTCATTTTAGAAGAAATATCATTGTCTCCTCAGTATTCCTTCTCTCCCTTTTATATGTACTCAGAAGTTTTATATATCCAACTGCAGACTACATTTCCCAGCCTCCCTTGCAAGTAGATATGTTCATATTATCACCAGAGGTGGAGCCAGAACCTCACCTTACCCCACCCACAGGATAGGTTGTCTTCCGTCACGGAAAAAAATAATTTTCAAGATGCTTGAGGGGAATGAAGACACTTACATTGCCAGAATTTTAAGAGTATACACTCAGAGAGACTGGAGTGGAGGTCCTCAAGAGAGAGGTGCATTATGCCCTCGGGTTGGGTTTTTATGCAGTCTTGAGGTCATCCTCAAGATGGGCAGTCTAGGGTGTGCACGCTGATGGTCTGTCAAGGCAATTATTTGGTGGGCCAGCTTACAATATAAACTGCTTGTACGTGTTTGAAGTTTAGAGCTGCTTTTTGAGGATGGAGAGCTATGGGAGGAGAACAATTTACGATGGAAGAGTCCTTGCCCAATTTAGAGGCTTACTGTAGGCCCTTAGGATTTTTTAAGTGGGTTCCCTGCAGGAGAAAAGGGCATTGTAACCCTAGGTAATTTTGTGTCCTGAAGTAGCAGGGTTTGTTCATGAAAGTATAAATCTAAACTTACGATTTTCCTGGTCTCCTTTTTACCTCTCTTTATTTCTTCTATCCTACCTCACCATGGCTGGGTTATGGTGAGACACGGGCAGAAGCAGTGTCAGTCTGGGCTCTCTATTAGCCAGTGGATTCCATTATGTCCAACTAAGAGCCTTGAATAATATACGAACCCAAACAGAAAGTAAGGTTTATGAGTCATCAACTCACCCCAATTCTAGGGTGTGCTGTTCTTCCCTATCAGTGCCCTAATCTTTACTTGAGATAGCTGGGAAGACTGTGAATTGTAATTCAGTCACACACAGATTCAGGGTGTGATTTTCAGTACCATAAATTGTTTGCTACAAATGATTTTGAAGTTTTTTCTAGGGCAAACTCAGAAATTTCTTGGTCTGCTGAGCATTCACTGAGCTAAGAATTTAAACCTGAAACTTTTATGTTTTCAAAAGCACTTTGAAGCCAAACCCACAGATCTTCTATTCATCCTGTGCCTTCCAAAATGATTTCTCGCCAACAGCTTAAGTAACTCTAAGAAGAGTTACTTAGGTGATCCCCCGTCTTAACGAAAGATGATACCCAACTTAACAAAAACAATCACTGTCCCCACTTGAATAACAACTATGTTCTTGCTCACAACTCAGAGATACATGCAACCACCTGAGTGTTCCTAAAACTGAAATCAGAAAGTTGAAATTGAATTGATGGTTCTTCCACTGCTACAACTAAGTCTGAAAGAATCTTTCAGACAAGTGCAAGGCAGCTTGCACCGTCTGGCTTATCCGCCTGGTGGATACAAGGATTCCTGGTCCCCTGCTGCTTTGGAAAGTTTGGAATGTTCAATAATGCTATTTCAGAGTACATTTGGATGCTGGGGCTCCTAAGGGAGTAGATTTGGTACATAATATCAAATGTCAAGCAAAGAATTAAGACATGTTGTGTACACGTACCAGCTACCCATGACGAAGATAGGTAATCATTATGTGTCGCAAACATGTTCATGAAAGAGCTCACAAAAATCTCAAGCAAACAAATGTTGCTTTCAAGACACATGTGTCCACAGGGCATTTGATCATGAACTTCCTCTTAGAAATCAGCTCGCTGCCACATTATAAAGGCTTCGGTCTTCTTTCCTGCGAGTCTAAAGCAAAACTTTCTAACAGAAGATCTGAGAATCCCTCAGAAGGGATTCAAGGCTCTAAGAAGTTTTCTGATCCCACCACGAAACTTTTCAGTCAAACACTCTTGGAAGCATGTTTCAGAGGAGCCAGGGAGCGGCTCTTCTCCAGTTCTAAGTTAAAGGTGACAATGCAATAGTGTTTGCATGAAAAAAGTCTTTTTGGAAAACAAGATATTTATGGCCATTAGACTAATTTAAAAGCACTATGCCTTTGCCCCACTGGTCTGTCTTGCTGGGACGTCCCGCACTCATCCATCCTGTAAGTCTCCACTTCGCTTCCTTTTGGGTGTTTTCTTGGATTGCCTCTTCTGAACCCACCCCCCCAACATCCTGGGCACACCTTTGCCAGAGCATTTATCACACTATATTACTGTATAATTCACAGCTTATAGGAAGGCCAAGCTCTGTGTTCTTATCAGTGTTGTTAGAGTGCCTAGCATGCTGCAGGGCATGTCAGGAGACCCTAAAAAAACTGTCAAGTAAATGAATTAATTCTTCCTGGGTGGTAGGAGTACTGCGTACCCCATCATGCAGTACAAACAGCACAGCTACTCTGCCTCCAAGCTGTGGCTCTGTAACTTAGAGACTCAGTTGCCTCATTGGTAAAATGAGAATTGTAATTCCACAAGGTGGTCCACACATTCAACAGGATGATATAGTCAAAGCACTTAGCTTGATTTCTAGTAACCACTTAATAGATGCCATTCAAGTGTTTTTAAGCATGAGTGTTAACATCAATGTACAATTGGCTCCTGCTTTGAAAAGGGGCTGTTAGATTACAGGTAGGAGATGCTTCCTTCTTGTTCTAAATCTGACTCAGTCTAAAGGAAATGACTCCTCAAACACAATTTAACTCCTGTATTCTGCTATTGGCTGGGCTCCTTGCCCCACCCCACACTACTTGCTTCCCACTTAAGTGTTTCTTAGCCATAACTGTGTTTCATTCCCAAGGACAAGCGGTCTGGTTCCTCAGATGTAATAAGGGCTTTGACAAGACTATCACGGATTGATCTTTGATTTATGGCCTATACATTTTAAGGTTCATATGGACTAAAAATATATTTGGCAGCATGGGGATTGAACCCAGGTAGTTTGCACTGAGTTATCCCCCAGTCGAATTGGTGTTTGTCTATGAGGCAGTATCGCATAAGTTGCACAGGCTGGGCTCAAATGTATGATCTTTCTGCTTCAGTGCCTCAGAGTGTTAAGATCACAGTGCGTACCACCACGCCCCACGATGGGCTAGATCGTTATGTGTTCTGTGCTCTATACCCGTAGCCTGAACAGTACTGGGCCTGAACTAGGCCCTCAGTAAACATTTCTTGAATGAATATATTTATGTGTCGACCCATTAATGATGCTCAAACTCAGATGTTGCTCAGATTTTTTTTCAATTCCTTCCATAAATTAATTTAAGGAACCCTAGAACAAAGAATCTGAATATATCAAGGTTATAAACTTTCACTTACAGGTAAGTTCTATGAGTTTAATGTACAGCGCAGCGCCTACAGCAAATAGTACTGTATCGTGTACTTGAAATTTTCTGAGAAAATACACCTTAAGTGTTCTCATCTCATACACACACGCAAACGAAGTGGTAACTAGGTGAAGTGATGATGTATTAATTAGCTTAACAGCGGTAATCATTTCACAATGTACATGTACTTTAAATAATCACATCGAACACCTTACACACAATTACCATTTGTAAATTACAACTCAACAAGGCTAGAAATAATAATTTGTGTAGATTTTAAATAAAAATTCACACAGTAATAGCTCTTCAAAAGCAATAGCAATTGTTTTTTCAAGCTGAGGACAAAAAAAAGAAAGAAAAACAAATACATGGCCCTCCTCCCTAGTAGACAACATTGCCTTTACCAAATTGCAGGAAATAAAGTGAACACCTGTCCCCTGATTTGCCCTGCCGTTTCCACATAAAACCTAGCTAACCACAACCATAGTATTTTTGATAGTTAGAACGCCATCAAGCACTCACTGCTTCCAAAATGTAACCCACAACAAAGTTGTCTGGGCTCAGATGTAGTCTGCCTCTCCAAACATCACAGACTTGAGAACAAAGAAATAAGCCCAGGCCTCACAGAAGGCAAGAAAGACAAAAAGTGGAACTTTTCATTCATCCCTTCTTGGGTATAAAAGGAAAAATGTAACTCCAGGGAGAAGTTGACTTTTGCCTCCAATCACCAGGGTGTTTTATTGACTCAACCTTGTAATGTAAAAGTCTCTTCTGTTTCATGATTGTCAAGTGCCAAGAAATAGGTTTGAATACAATTGAATAATGTTATACATGGTCATTTCCCTTGATCTTATATAGAAATATGATCGCTGAACCAAGAGGCAAGTGACTATAGCAATAGGCCTCCACTGTGTGCCCAGCTTCACGTGAGAGCCTTAATTTTTCCCCATCCAGAAGAGGCAGGAGCTGTGCTTAAATGGCAGTTTATTATGTTTTAGGAGCAAAGTGCTTCAAGGCACAATGCTTAGATGAAAGACTATATAAACCCAGGACCAGAATCATTACCTCTGTCAACTCCCTTTCCTTGCTACAAACTATAAAAGGCATTTACACCATCTGAGTCATGGGCCCACTCCTGTGTTCCAATTCATTTCTCTGAATGAGTCCTAATCAGTCATGTTTTGAAGGGCGTAGTCAAGTTGTTAGACCGGACTAATGAACTTGTTAAAATCATGCACACCACTTACTATATGCCATGCAAACCCAACACAGTTAAATTATATAACATTTGGTCTCCCAAAGAAGCCAGGACCTAGAAGAGGTGGGATTCAGCTCTGAAGCAGTCACTTGAAAGTTTACTCTGTAATCTTGGTGTTCAGTTAACATTTCAGGCAAGAAAAAACAGCCATGCAAGTCATTCAAGGCTGCTCAGCAGGCTGGAAACTGGTAGGTGTGAACACAAAGTATATGATTTTCACACTTTCAGCAGCAAGCATTTACATTTTTGCAATGTTGTAACTACTGTGCATAAGTAAAATACCTCATTTACTGGCATCTCAGCTACCAAAAATAAAGCAAACTCTATCTTAATTTGAAAAATAGTTTTCAAAGTGTATACTACACGAAAGTCATCCTATCTGAGGGTGGATCAGGCCCTGTGGCGCACACAAAGTGGGCTCACCTTATGCCTTCTTCTAGGAGGTCACATTCTAATAGGAGGTAGACACAATAGAAGGCAGAATAGAGTGACTGTCTGCTAGAGGAACTAGTTATTCCTGTGGAAAGCAGGAAGAAGTTCTTAATTTTGGTAAGCAGTTTAGAGAAAGTGACAAAGAGGGAGTGAACCTCCAGGATGAAGGGGATTGTGATGGAGAGAGAGTGATGTCATTCCAGCTAGATGGAGTAACAGCAAAAATGGCAGGGATGCATGAAACCCTTACAAAGCGAAACTACATAATTACATCAACTCCTACATCCTCCTTAGGTGTCCTTCCTATGCTATATTCAGAGCACAGGGGTTTGGAGATGACAGAGCATAATAATTCTTATCCTTCTGGGCTCTAAAGATACAGGAAGTATCCCTAACCACCTTTTACTCATTGTCAGAAGAAGCTGTAGCCTGTCTTTATCACTCCATAGCCACACCATAGAAATAGATGGCCTTGTAGGCTTCCAGCTCATTGGCTCACCCTTCCAATGAAGTAAAACAATTTTCCTAAAAGCTGCTTTTCTTCAAGTAAGAACTCATGGAGTGGAGAACTTTAAAAATCCTGTAGAACCTCCTGTCATCCACAAAATAGAGCCTCTCGACTCTTCAACGAGAGCCACAAATCTCTCCATGGTATCATCTTACTTGCTTAATTTTTTTTTAAATTTTATTTTAAAGACAAAAGAATGGAGACACATGAACCAGAATAAGCCATAAACAATACAGAAAATACAAAATTATACAGAATACAGTAGGGAATTACCACTGGATGTTGTACTACACAATGTTATCTTCATATTAGTTAACACAAAAACATTAAAGGAAATACCAAATTATACAGAAGATAGTAAGGAATCTGCACTGGATGCTGTATAATATAAAGTTATCTTCACTTCTGTTAACACAAAAACAATTGAGGAAATATGGAATTACAGAGAACACAGAAGGGAATTAGCCCTGGATGCTGTCCTACTTAATGTTACCTTCACCTTTGTTACTCAGTTATACAGATGATGGCCCATTTGATCATTCAGTTTTTCTCCTCCCTCATCTCCGTTGCCCTACCACTCAATCAGTCATCTTCCCTGTGATCATAACTGTACTACTGGGTTTATCTATACCCC